>VDFB02102764.1:0-102704 GCA_007258455.2 Sequoia sempervirens | reverse complement strand
GTCAAATTATTATGTCTGTACACGTTGATTTTTAAAAACAACAATTAAGACCAATAAAAATTCAATAAAAAACAAATATTAAAAAAAAATACAAAAATATTTCCTCATCAATCTTCATGTTATTAGCTCTCTTTCCACAAAAATAATTAGCAAAATACTTTTATTTGGGTCAAAAGGTGGTGTAAGTACATGTGCACATGGTATGGTAAAAAAAAGGGACTTTTAAAAAGTGGTTTTTATACATCCCTATCAAAATTTAATTTATATAATTTGGGTATTTGAATAAATTACATATTTGGAAACTAGATTCAAAATGCTAAATTTCATATTACTGACTTTTTTTCAGATTCATTGTGTAAGTGCCTTAAATTTTCAGTCCAAGTGTGACAAATTCTAAGAAACAAGAAAACACTTCCACTTTTTAAGCTTTTTGTGGTCCCACCTTCTTGCATCGGCCCAATACAAGATTATCTACAACTGGTTTGACTGAGTCCTCTATAGTTCTCCGATTCTTTTGGTTGGTTGAAGAAGAGAACATTCTACCCAGACTTGACTGTGAGAAAATCAGTGGAACTACTCAATAGCATTCATTTAAGAGTTCGAAAACAAGCACATGGACTATCTAGACAAGGGAGCTTCCATGTTTTTGTCAATTTTGTATCTTAGGAGATTGGGAATCATGTGAAAATACAGGATGCTTTGAAGAGTGGGAGCAAAGATTGTTGACACCTGCACAAGCACACGATCAATATGAAAAAACTATTGAAGAAAATGATCAAGTGTTTGCATCTAAAGACTACGACCATGTTTCAAACCTTGTACAAGAAGGTAATTTAATTCAATTTATTTAATTTTATTTCACTTTATTAAATTATTTTGTAATACTAAATTATTTATATGGATATGCGCAAGTTATTAAATCATATTTTGTTTGCAGGATGTATGTGTATGTTGTTGCACCTGAGGGGAATGAAGAGGAAATGAAATATTGGTTGGCTCGTTATGTGGAGACTAAACATAAGTTAATAGCACCTTGATAAGATGATGATGGCTATCATTATCCAACAGGTACTGTGATCCCTTTAAGAGATCCCCTTAAGCAAATTTCGATAACAAGTTTTTGATCACCTTAAGAAATTTTTTAGAACAAGTCTTTGATCCCCTTAAGAAAATTTTGAGAACTTATTTGATGATGGTTATCATGTTTTCCAATAGGATCGATAGTAGTTGTTGGAACTTGGCTACAAAAATACTTGATAAGGAAGAATGGTCTACCTATATTTGAAGATTATGAAACACATAAAAAGATTATATACACTATTCACATTTGGTGGTGACAACAACTATAAAACTAGATCAGTATCATGGAAGACCTACAAATAAAGAGTTATGGATAATTTCTATGGAAAAGCATGAGACAATAATAGATGCATTACAAAAAAGAGAGGATGCAGATGGTACAATGGAATAAGTAAATACAGGTAAATACAGTTTTAGTTTTATATTTCCCTTTTAAATAGATTAAATACATGCTTTGATATTTCTCAAGTGTGTTATTAGTTGAAATTGATTTAAATTGTCCTTTTATAGATCCTTAAGCCATTATCACAAAAAGGAGATTCCATGTAGATTCAACCTAGACAACATGGAATACTTGGTAGAAATAGGTAAAATTATTAGTTAAATTATATTTAAATACATGTTTTGATTGTATATTGATATTGCTTGTACATTAATAGTTAAAATTGATTATTATCCATTTTTGTATCCTTAAGCCATCATCACATTGATCTCATACTTTGAAACAAAAAGGAGAGTGATGTAGATTCAACCTACTCACATGTGTGGAATACTTTTAAATACAAGTACTTGAGTTGTGTACATATAGATAGTTTTATATAAATTAAAATATGTATGTTTTGATGATTTCATTGATATTGCTTTTACCATTTTGATATTAGGTGGCGTGAATACCTACTACATTCCAAGCACAAGTTTCATATGTTCTTGCGATGGAATTTTTGAGAAGTTGTTGAGATGATTTAGCATTGTTATCATTGATGTCAAAACCTGGACCTAGAAGGTTGAGCTCCAGATGATATACACAAATGATTTATCCTATCATATTCTTTGATGTTGTGTAGTGTGGATGTTATCTTTGATCCGGATATGGCAGTACTTTTTAGGACATTCCTGGAAGATATTCAATGTAGAATAATGAAGTCTAATCTTTTGATGTTGGTTACTATGCTCAAAGCTTACTCCGGGTAGCCTTGTTATCCAGACATTCATGTAGCATGTTACAAGTTTTGGTATGTCAAATCATGTCTCTCCGATTGATACTAAAATTAATGATAATCAAGATTTTTTCTTGGTTGTGGCATTCCCATCGGCTCATAAATATATTTCATGTAGTTCAAATTTTGCTATCTTTTGATAATTATGTTATGTAATGAACCTATCTTATGTATGACCTATTTATGGGTCCCTTGGTAATGTGGAAAGAAGATCTTTATGTGCAACCTATCTTTTGGGTCTGATGCTAGCATGCAAGGCCTTATTAAATATTTCAAGGTTGTTCTTCATGTCAACATGTTTTGTGGTGATCTAAATTCAAATGGTGTTTGGTTGACTTAGAAGACTATGAAGACATTGTGTCTGGTTGACCTAGGAGATTATGAAATCATGGAATGGTATAAGTAAAATATATTTTTGTTTGATGAAACAAGGAGTGTGGAGTATGGTGTGTGCAAGAAGATACAAGGGTGCTAAGGAAGAAGTAATCTAATTTGCAAAGGTTGTGTGAGGAAGATGTATAAAAGATTCTTGACCAGATCTGTTGCAGACAAATATTGTGCTCTTAACTGGAACTGAATTCATGCATATGTAGATGCAACTTCATCAATTCACTTTTTTCAATGAGACTATTTTGTAATCAGTTGTATTAATTGGGCAATGAGTCCACTGACAATGAGTCGTTCTCTTTTGGCAGTGATCCTTTTTATCTTTAGCTATAATAGCTGGGCAGTGAGCCCACCGATAGTGAGCCCTTTGTAAAAATCACCTTAATCAGTGTTCTATAATTGAGAATTAGCATTCTTCGTGGTTTTTCCCTTCTTGGGTTTCCGCATAAATTTTAGTGTTCATTGTGCATGGTGTTGTTATGTGCATTCATGATTATATCTATTTGATTCTTTTTTTTTATATATATAAGTTTGCTTCAGATTAATTAAAGAAAAGAAAATTGTTTTATGATAACTAATTCACGCCCCCTCTTAGTTATCTAGACTATTCAACAGGCATAGATAAATTTTGTAAACATTGTTTTGAGTTGACATATATGTACATACATACTTACACAATTAAACATTTTGTACAAATTACAAAAACATGTACATACACAATTATACTCTATGTAAGTTTTTATGTATCAAAATCAATATTCTATATTTATTTTGTTTGTTAAATGTGCATGTTTTCGTACTTTGAAACTTTATATTTGATTGTATAATCACTAAATATCATGTATAAATTATTGTTAAATCAATTATATCAACTGCGATTAAATATGAGACATGTACTTTGAAGTATTTCATCCCCTTAAGATGTCCTATTATGACGTATCCTGTATATTATATACTTAATTATATAATTTTTTATGATGAGTCACCCTACTTTGAAAATTTAAATTTGATTTTATAATCACTAAACAACATGTATATTACTTCTTTGATCCCCTTAAGACATCGTATTAGGACCCCTTAAGACATCCTATTAGGACACCTTAAGAAATCCTATTATGACATGAATTAAATAAAAATTGACACTATTTAAATTGTATAAAATGTGATTGTTATGATGAGTCATCCTAAATTCTAATTTAATTATATCAATTGTAATTAAATATGATACATGTACTTTGAAGAATTTCATCCCCTTAAGTAGGTGAAGATGTTTGCTATTATTTGATTTGTATTTTGAAATCATTTGGTTTAGGATGTTTTCAATTACATGGAAACTTGTTGATTAACTTAGTTGTCTCTTTTGATAGAGGATGTGACTTCCATTCCAATAGACAATACCAGAAGAAAGGGTGGATGTAGAGGAAGAAGGTTGTAGTATTTTTGATGGATGCTATTATTTGTTTTGACAACTTATAAATTAATGTTTTTTTGTGGAAAATGAGATCAAGAGGACTTTTATGTTCTTAAGTTTTCTCTAGAACTTTGCATGATTTGTAAATATGGGAGTACATGATTTAATTTCAAAACTTTAGCCTATTTTTGGATAATTAAGCTCTTTAATTTTATGTTGTAAAAGAACTAGGAAATATGGTGTATACTTATAGAACAATTTTTTTGGAAAACCTCATTGCATTTTGATTGGTATTTATGTTTAATTTATAGAATTTATTAATGCTTTTGTTCTCTAATCTTGTATGGTATTGTTTATTTCTTAAAAGTTCATCCTTTGTGGTGTATAAACGGGTTGCTTTTGTTTGTAGATTATGATTTATTTTCTTATTTTATTAGATCTAACCTATGTATTAGGACCCCTTAAGAAATCCTATTAGGATGTGAATTAAATTTGTATATCATGTATGGATCACTAAATTTGTAATTATTGAATGTATATCATGTATGGAGATCACTAAATTTGTAAAGTACAAATATTAAAATGTCCTATTAATTTCAACTTTAATTTCATATTTATATTTAATTTCACATCTAGTGTCCTATATTAATATCTTGGCTATGAATCTTTTGAAAAGTACAAATATGCCCTATCAATTACATATTAAAATTTTACAATAAATGCATAAATGTACATGTGTAAATTAAAATTAAACAATAATAAATTCCATTATTTATAATATATTAAGTGTATGAAATAAAGTCCATCATAGTACAACCCATGAAATAACTTGTCCAACAAAGTACTTGACCCATGAAATAAAGTCCAGCAGAGTACAACCCATGAAATAAAGTCCATGAAACAATATGTTAAGTCCATGAGAAACCAAATATGTAGTCCATGAAATAATCAAATATAACACATAAAATCATGTTTAGCTCATGTGTTGTCTCTATAATCAAGAGACCTCTTCAAACCATGCAAACTACGCGGATGGCCTGAAACACTCTATACAAGACAAAGATGCAATAAAATGTAAGATGATTAAAATTGATTTAATGACAATTTAATTTATAATTCATCATAAAATTAAATTACCATAATATCTAGCTCTGGATGATGTGGATGCTCTAGTGCAGCTGGACCAACCTTAAATTCCCTGAATCAATCTACATATACAAGAAAAAGAAAGTTGAAATTAGATGTAAGTCTACAATTAAAAATGATTTAATTCAATTTAATTAATAATTTATCATATTTAAATTGTATCATAACAAGTTGTGCACCCTCTACTCCAAGACCTATTTGTACATGCTCAACTACAAGATGTGTCTCATGCTATAAAAGAAAAATAATTTAACATGTATGAGCTCATATATATATATATATATATTTATATTCTGAATAACTTTAATTAAATTTAAAATTGAATATATATATATATACACACATATATATATATATATATATATATTTATATATATGTATTCAATTTTAAATTTAATTAAAGTTATTCAAAATATATAATTGACTTTAAATATAATCAAAAATTTAAATTACCATGATATCTAGAGCCTACTCTGCATGTCCTCCTTGAGGTGTAACTATGACTGAGTCATGGAAGAAAGTTGCACTAACAAAGTCCAAGATCAAATTTAAACCATGTATACTTGAATTAGGTTAAAAATATATATATTCAAGTTTGCACATTTTATGTAGAAACTTTTTTAAACAAGCTGAAATTCAGAAGCCTCATGAGTAGCTACAACATCTAATGTTTGTCTAATGCCCATTCTCATTGTCATATCAACCTAGAAATGTACATATATAGACATTTAACACTTATAATACGCACATTTGATATATAGTGAATTCAAAATTCATAATTGTAACTATAGTAATGTAAGTTAAAAATAATTTACAATATAAATGTACTTGCCCCTGATCTGCTAGGCTTGATAGTGGAGGAGTGCTCAACAACCCCTCAGGTGGAATCAATGTGGAAGTTGATTGACTATAATGAGCCTTGCTCAAACTAATCACAATTTGCCCTAATTCGCTAGAAATGAAGTCGCCTATGGGTAAACCCACAATAGTGGGTTACAATTTTTCGAACGAAGAATAATTAGAAATTCTCATCAAAAAATTTAAAATGGTTTACCCCTTCTAATGAAAGGGGTTCGAATGAACCCCTAATGAAGGGGTTCGAATGAACCCTTTTTTCACCTTCCTCCACCATTTCAAAATTTATGCATTTTTGACTATCAAAGCTTGGGAAGGAAGTGAAAATGGATTCAACTTGATAAACCAAGTTGGATGATTGTAGTGATCGAAACACGCTTTCCAACAACTATAAATTTAATATATATATATATTTTATTTTATATTTTATTTTTTAGTTTTACTGTACATAGGTTTTTCACTGAACGTCAAGTTCAATGAAAAATCATTGTGGAAAAATAGTAAATTTGAGGAATTTTTTTTTGAAAATTATATATCCACTAGGTATGATGTCCTCGTTATAACAAAAAAAGAAAAATTGAATTTCAATACATACCAAAAAAGTTATGCAAGCCGAAGTGCACCTATGTCTAAGTTATAAATGTTTTGACTTCAAAACTTAATTAAACAAAAAATATTCAACAAAATTCTATGAAACAAAATGAAAGCCCTAGATACTTGTGTTACCAACCTAAATTCAAAAGAATTAGAGTTTTATCCTTTGTAGAAAAAAATTTATGCGTGCCGAAGTACACACCACTTTTTAAAAATGTTGTTTACTATTAAAAACTAGTTATTAAGGGAGACACAAAAAAATTACAATTTAATTTCAATTTTTTTTAAAAAAAATACATTTCAAATCTACAGACAAAATCTCACAAATCACTAGTTTACATCATTTTCAAATTCCTAATAGTTTACCTACTATAAGTGTAAGAAAGTGAAGTTTTCTCTGAAAATTTTGATTTCAATGTCAAGTTTGGCCAAAAAGTGTAACCTATTATTGTGGGATGACCCCTATTGCTGTTGTTGAAGAAGCAATCAATATCATATCATAATATGCCTCCTTGTGTGCAGATCGAACCCTAGACTAGTCGCCCCTATTGCAGATGAAATGGCAGATATAAAATAATTTGGAACCTTTGAGCACTTCAAATCACCTTCCAAAGGGTCGTCCCTCCTCCTCAAACCATGCGCCACCCTCCTTGAGTGAAATCGAAATTTATTGGAGGCTCCTCATGCAAAGTCGCAGCCCTTGAATGCTGTCATGATCTTCAGTTATGCTAATATGGAAAAATCTGAATCTTTCACTAATTTGATCTCCTCCAAAATACATCAAAATAAGAAGACCTCTCAACTAAAAAGTGACTCTATATTTCTCCACTAAACTTGCTTCCAAAATTGACCCTTGACCACTAATTATTCCCAATGAAGTGACTGAAATATCACCTCCAATCTGCAACCCTTCAAGAGATATTTCACTCCCTCAGTTATGCTATCAATGGGAGTTTTCATTCCCAAAGACAAATTGATTATCTGCAGACCACTTGGCTCCACAAATGCTCAAGAAGAAATCATCAATCATCAACATCAAATCTCCATGCTCAATAGTGAGACCTCAAGGTCTATTTATGCATTACCTCTAGAGGTCGGCCTCAAGAAAATAATTTTTTCTTTTTTTCTTTTTTGACTTCTAGAAGATTCCAATATATTATTTATTTATAGTTTAAAATATTATATTATTAATAAAGTGCATCTCAACATCAAATTATAAAATAAGGTTTCCATAAATAGAAATAATGATGAAATATGATGGAAAACCTTACTCCAAACAAATACTGAGCTAAGTAATCACCAAATGACTTCCGACTGACTCTCTCACCATGCCTCATTAGCCTACGAAAGCCCTTAATAGGCTAATCTTGCTGATATATCAATGTCAACTAGAAGGGGACATTACATTGACTCCCCTAAACCAACATAAATATTTAAAACATATGTTCATGATTGAATTATAAATTTAAAAGTCAAGTTAAAAATTATTTCATATATAATATACAAATTTGAAATCAAAATACCCCATAAGGGTTGCCAACTAGGACTGGTGTCAATGTATGTACTCATGATGCAGATGATTGGGTATGTGCAGGATCATCATGGAAAAAATAGGTCCTTAAGTGGCAAAAAATTTAGAAAAATCAGTGTTAGGCAACTTGACGTAAAAATTTGAATAAGTTATCTATATTATTTCAAAAATATGTAAGAATAGAATTTGTAGAAAATTGAATGTAGTTTCTAAAGTACTAGGTTTATTTAAAAATAAATAAAATCTATTTGGTGAAAATTTGAAATTTCAATGCCCTAGTATTTAAATTTTAGGGAAAAAATAAGAAGTGGGTGTCTCTCTGACCACCCTAACAATAATAAAATGATAATATTTTTTTATAAGATTTTATATATAAGTAGAGGACTCTTTTCTGGATGTGATGCATATTTTTTTGTAATTTTTTTCCAAGTAAATAATTAATTATGAATTTTTTATTACAACTTTAAAAAAATTAAAAAAATGTGTATGTCTAACCACCTTAACTTGGTCAAAACTTCATGAAATTTATTTTTTATTTTTTTAATCCTATAGAATCTGAAGTATAGAATGTGACACATGTTTTGGATTCAAAAAATGTGATATTGTTTGAAAGTTATAGATGTTTTTCAATCAGCCTATCGATCTAGACTTTAGTCATAATTCTAATAGAAAATGAATAATAATTTTTTATTAAATTCAAATTAAAGCATAATTTATATTGGTGGAAAGCTAAGAATCTCCTCTAAAAACCCTTTTCGTTTCATCAATTTTGGGTTAAAAAAAAGTCGTCAGCCACATACCCTACAAATACCCATAATATTGCCACTTTTTGGCCCATCATGATCCTGCACATACCCGATTGTCCCATCGTTAGTTTCATCTATACACCAAATAGTTTGATTGTTAAAATGTATTGAATTTTTTTTTCATATATTTGTTCAATTAAATTATTATAAATTCAAAATGTAGATGCATATTTATAACTATGTCGCACTGTGCTTAGGGTGATGCTTTGGAGTAAGAAATTATACAAATGAACTAAGGTGACTAGACAATCCACCAAAATCTCCACATCCACCCAAACTGGGTGTGGCCTGATCAAGTCCATAGCATGGTTGATAGCAACTAGTACATACATGTGGTGTCGAAACTCGTGGAGTGGTACTAGGACAAACTTCATAGAATGCTCCTCCATCATCGCGGTTTGTATGCTCCCTAGCCATATTGTAGAAGCATGCTAATCAAGGTCTCCCGCAAGTGTATTAAGGGATCCTAATGTTGATACCACCGCACGCTGATGCTCAGGTGTGGGAATGGCAGGACCAAGAGGAGTAACAAGGGGTTGCACATGCATAGGGTGTTGGGGATCAACCCTTGCCCCTAACCTCTATTGTGGAATGCTACCACCAACACCCTAAAATGATTTAAAATCAAAATAATTGGGTTTTTTCCCCATAACAAACCCTACATACAGTTTCCTCAAAATATATAATGGGACGTCCATATTAGCGTGTGGTGGATTTTCAAATACCATATACCATTGATCCCAAAAATATGCACTCATCTGTGGATGTATACACCACCTATTGAATATTCTAAATTTAGTGGTAGGAATGGGCTACTAAGTAATAGGGTCAATAAAATCAGGGGCTAGATGGGATTTTGTTATTTTTAGGTCTAAAATTTATTTATATGAGAGACCATCTGCATAAAATCATCTCATCTCCTCTCTATCTCGTTGATGCCTATCTAATTCAGAATCAATAGTCCTAATGGCAATAACAAAATTTTGCATCACAAATGCAAAATGTCTCACATGTGGTGGAATCAATGCTTCATTTTGCATAGAATTGATTTGGTTTTGAATGGATGCCACATGTTCATTGATACGTGCTCACAAGCGAGCCTCATCTGATCCAGCGGGTGGTGGAGGTGGAGGTTGTTGAGGTGGTGGATTGATGATATCATCAATGTCAAATTGATCCATAATATCTATATATAAGTGTTCACCTATATTAAATTATTCAAAATTAACATACAAACTTACAAAATTACAAGAAATAGTTAAATTTTAAACGTACATGCAAATTTGTTTAAATAAAAATTTGATTCAACTTCAACTTCAAATGTTGGTTTATTTTGTCTTGACATGATTACAAGTTAATGCTTGTTCCTCATATCCACCTATTTTTGTTTTAATGTTCGGTTTTCTTACTCTAAAACTTAAATAGCCAATTAAGATTTTGTTATTTTGGAAGTCAAATCTCCAAACAAACAACCAATTCACTCACTATTTAGTCCTAGGAACTCCTACTTAAACATAATTCAATGTATTTTGTCAATCATTCTTAAACATCATTCAATGTATATTGTTCGTCATTCTTAAACACCATCTAATTCAATAGTAAAAAAGAATTGACCAATAAAATAAGATTCTACTTTAGATGACATATTAAATTGCTACTCACTTAGACTATTAAACTAAGAGAAATATTTTGACTTGCAAAATGGATTGCATAAGGTTCCACTTTGATTTTCTATGACTTAATAAAATTTTAAACTAGCAACCGCATCTTGGTGTGCAATGGGTATGTCGAAGAGTTGTGGAAGGTCAATAAGGAAATTTTTTGGTCTATCACTTTAATAAATTTGTGTATTGTATTCAATTATAAGGATTCAAACATGATTGAAACACACCCTTTGAATGACGAAGATAATTAGGCCTATTTACCAATAGGTTCATGGTATGTTTACATAGGGAGAGAGGGAGAGAGTAAACCTGGATAGAAATAAGGAGATATAGAGGGGAAAAGTGAGAGAAAGATGGGTAGGAGATGAAAATAGAGAGGGATATGGAGAGGAGAGGGAGAGATAATGATAGGGAGGAGAGAGGGATAGAAAGAGACAGAGGAGAAGCAAGTATTAGACACATAGAGAGAGGGGGAGAGATAGACAGGGGAAAGATATATAGATAGAGATAGAGATAGAGATAGAGATAAGGGAGAAGAATTAGGGAATGTGTAAATGAGTAAGAGAGAAATATGGAGATAGATAGATAGATAGATAGATAGATAGATAGATAGATAGATAGAGATAAAGAGAGAGACAAAGATAGAGAGAGGAGAGAGGAGAAGTAGAGATTCAATTTTCCCTTTTATCTTTGTCTATCTCTCTTTCTCACTTTTCTCTCTCCCCCTTTTCACACTCCATTTATTGTCCCTTCCGCTATCTCGGTCAATAAAGTTATTATATTCTCTATATGCTAATTTAGTTTGTACTATAAAAATCAATTATTTATTATATCTAATAATTTGTATTGTAGAATATAATATTTAACAATATTTAAATATAATATTGTTTTTAAAAATGAATTAGATAATCTATCTCTCACTATTTATCTCTCCCTCTCTCCCACTCTTTATTTTCCAATATCTCTACTTTTTGTTTCTCATTCCCTTTGTATCTCTTATACTTCTCTCTCATGCTCTATCTCTCTACCTCTACATCTCTTTGTCTATCTATTTAGTTATTTAGTAGTTTAAAAGTGTTCTTACATGTGTCAAATGGTTATTATTATTATATTTTAAATGATACAAAGCTATATTATATGTAATATACATATACTTATTATTATATAATATTATATATATTATATTAAAATTGTTATATATTATATTCTAGAATAGAAAGTATTAGATACAAATGTAAAATTATTATAATTAATATTTTTGTATAGTACATATTAAATTATCATATAAATAAAATACAATATATAATAGAAATTAAATTATATATATATATATATTTATCATATAAATATAATACATTATATAATAGATACAATATAAATAAAATTATTTATATAAATTATATTGTTATTATCATATATTATATTCTCTAATGCAAATTATTAAATCTAAATATAAAATTATTATATTTAATAACTTATATGTTATTTTAATGTGCACCCTAGAGATATCAAGAGAAGGAAAAAGAAATATAGAGGGGGAGACAATTCTATATAGAGATAGGTGTATATACAAAGAGAGAGAAACTCAAAAAAGATAGAGGATGAGAGAAAGAGAGAGATGTAGACTTGTTTTATTTTTTTGTCACAAGATTATATATTAATGTAATGTAAATACGTATTAATACTTCATAAAGGGAAGGTGTCATATGAGTCTCTAGGATGGCATATCGCATGTCAAGTCTCTATAATTTAAAAAGTTTGTGATTCCATTCTTCAATGTTATTTCTATCTTTATGGACATCTCTAGCTATTCATTTAGTTCAATTACTACTTTGATGAAGGTGTATCTATCTTGCATTGCACATGGAGGCAAGTAAATTTTTCTAGAGACTATTCCTCAATCTAAATCCTAAGCTTCTCTTATTGAAAATTGTTGTATTTATAACCAAAGATGTTGCTTAAGGGGATAAAGTATTTCAAGTTTCAATCCAAATCATCTGTTTTGATTTTTGTTTGGTGAAGGTGACCGACAGAATAGTAAAAGTGTGCATACTGCTAAAAATATTGGAGAAAATATGTGTCTCCCACTATGGTTACAAAATTGCTTATATTTTCGGCTTGTTTAATGTCTCTATGTATTTATCTTTCTATCTCTCCCTCTCTATATATTTATCTCTTCCATCTCTCTCTACCCCTATATGTTTCCTTCTCTACCTCTCTATATATTACTTCCCATCTATATCTTTATCTTTCTACATCTCCCTTTCTCTTCCTCTATATATTTATCTCTTCCATCTCTATCTATCCCTCTCTTTCTCTCCATATCTCTCTCCATCTCCATCTATATATCCTTACCTCTCTCTCACACACTCACACTCCCCCCCCTCTCTTTCTCTCTCTACTTCCCTCTCTCCCTTTTGCAAAAAAAAACATGAGCCTTTGGTAATGAAACCTGATTATCTTCCTAAGCCAAAGTTTTTGTTTCAATATCTTTGGATCCCTATAAGTGGATGCATAGTTGACTTGAAGTTATCATTTCTCCATTGAGACCTTTGTTACACGAAAATCATTTGATAAATGACTTACTAATTGACCTCATTAAACAATAAATAGACTAAATTTTTCCTTAATTGATCTTCCCCACCTATTTGGCGTACCCATTGCACACCAATGTGCGATTGCTAGTTTTTAATATTAGAGGGAAGTCATGAAGTTTTCCAATGGGAACTAGTCTGTTCCTGCCATGACACATCATATTCCTCTTTAGACATCAACTCAAGGGGCTTTTTCCACGTGGACTTCTTAGTCACCGTGTTGTAGTAATACTTTTTACCCAGAGTCTAGCTCATATACTCAACCCAACCAGTTAACCCGAGCGATGATGACGCGTTTCGTCCCTCATGTCACCTTTAAACTCAAAAATGGAGTACACATTCGGGGTTTGAAAACAATCCCTTGGTGCCACGTCAAAAAATATTACTTTACTTAGCTCTCTCCCAAGCGTGGAAAGATCTTTACAGCTTCGCCCATGCCATGTCATATAATCCCGTTTGAACAGGGGGTGCATGCGAGGAAACACAACCTAACTAGGATCCATCATGTGGGAGAAAACACTCATTTAAATAAATGAAGTGCCTATTCACTAATATCGGTCTTCTATAAATTTGATAGCTGTTATAGGCTCCATCAAATTTATCCATTATATTGTGGCTGGAAGAATTCGCCCAACACTGCTATAAACATCAACATGAAGCACTCTATGGAAGAAGTTAAAACAACATACTTAAACATGATGCATGATAGGGATTTAGCTACCAAGTTTGCAGATGAAACATTGTCTTTATCTAAGCAGTCAAGGGGAGAGGTTAGTGAGCTCACCATTGAGGATAACTCTACGAAGCTTGCTTTGGAAAGTGTCCAAGAGGCACTTTTTGAAGCAAATGACCAGCTTTATGAGACCCAACAGTTTAATAAGAGGGAGGGTAGAGAAAGAGAAAACTGCTTAGGTAATATTAAAGGGAAGTCTTGAAGTTTTCCAATGTGGAAGAAGACGCCCATTTAGCATTGTATGGGGGAATATTCCATTCCCTCTCTTTTGTAATTTTGCTGTAGAAATATTTACGATCGTCCTTGCTAGTCCGTTCCCGCCATGACACATCATATGCCTCTTTAGACATCAACTGAAGGGGCTTTTTCCACGTGGACTTCTTAGTCACTGTGTTGTAGTAATACTTTTTACTCAGAGTCTAACTCATATACTCAACCCAACCAGTTAACCCAAGCGATGATGACGCGTTTCGTCCCTCATGTCACCTTTAAACTCAAAAATGGAGTACACATTTGGGGTCTAAAAACAATCCCCTAGTGCCACGTCAACAAATATTACTTTACTCAGCTCTCTCCCAAGTGTGGAAAGATCTTTACAGCTTCGCCCATGCCACGTCATATAATCCCGTTTGAACAGGCGGTGCGTGCGAGGAAACACAGCCTGACTAGGATCCATCATGTCCAGCACAAGATTGTCATAATCCTCGTCATCAGAAGCAAACACCACAATTGCCCTCCAACACCGACCACAAGTCCCTGCCTTGTGTCAGACGTCAAGAACAAGAGAAAAAATTGAATAGAAAGAACAAAAAATAGCATAAAAACTATTAATCACGCAACGACCATAATCACTGTCCAACGACAATGAAGCCAAATGGCAAAGCGCAATTCACGAGAATAGTAATGGCGCATTCTCTTTTAATGGCTCGACTTGACCTGAATTCTGTCAGGCGATGGCTTGGCGTGCTCTATACTAATTTTTCAATGGATCAGATCATTATAATCGTCTCCCAACCCTTCTTCAGCATTGCCAGCCGTAGATTGTAAAAATTAGGTTGGTTCATTTCAAATAGGATACGCCTTCGGCGTAAAAAATGCTTATTTGCGTCAGAATCCAATGAAATTTTTGTGAACAACCCAGCCTATGGAAATTCAATCAGGCTGCTTGTGCGTCATACCTGGAAAATTCAGTATTATAGCACCGACTTGTGTAACAAATTTCCAACAATATCTATGCGAAAACAGACTGACTGGATTCTCTGGATTTAACAGGCTTAGAAAATCCAAAAGCAAAGCCGTAAGAAGGTGAATTTATGGTGGCGTGTAGAGGAACAAGAAGTTGTTTGTTTCTCAGAAAGTATCATTTGTAGACGTGGGATGTAAATTTGGAAATTTATTATTAAGAATGTATTGTTTGTTTGATTGCACAAGCTGAGAGCTCCTTTTTATCTTAAACTTATATTTATCTGTACAAGTTGCTTATTCTGCAATTCACAGCTTTGATGAGTCTCTGCTATAAATTCATCCACAATAGGCATTGTGCAGATTTTATATATCCAGATCAGTTACAGTACTGTTTAAGAAAGAACAAGTTATAACATTGTTTATTCAAGTGAAGGACTTATGGAATGAATTGCCTACAATTAATCATTTCTAAATGTTCGTTATAAGAATTACATTGTACACATTTTATAGAAGATCAATCATTACATTATTTCTTCCATTATTTTACTGTTAATTTTCTTTGTGGTAGCATATGTTTTTATGTTATATAAAAATATTTGAACTAAATTATCATATATATAAATAAGTTTAATGGCATGTTCTTCATAAATTAATTTATACACGTATTTATAATTTAGTTTAATTTATAAAGAACAAATCATTGTCTTCTTTTGACTGAAATTAATCATCTAAGTTGCATAAAGGCTACATTACATCATCCTTTTTTTGTTGGGCTTTCTTTTTTGTTGGGTTTAAAATTATCTTAATTTATGAAGAACAAGTCATTATCTTATTTGATTGAAACTAAACATCTAAGTTCATAATGTTCATATTGCATCCCACCTTTTTCTTTTAGGTTTAAAATTCTAGTGTAGAAAAAAGTAACCCTTTTTCAAACTTAATTTGGAAATAATTAATATAAAATTAGCTTAATTATGTCTTGATTTAGTGTTGTAATGTATTTTACACATTCACACTAAATCTAGGGCCCTTCTAACTAAAATGTACTTAATTTATGCCTTATTTAGGGTGTTGTAAAGTGTTGTATTACACTTTCACACTTAGCTAGAGTTTCATTAATTAATTATGGCTAATTAGAGCTTAATTGGTCATTTAATTCAAATTCAAGCCCTCTTAATTGCATTTTTCAAGGATCTATCCCGACACCCATTAATGATATTGCATGACATTTAATTTGGCAAATTTGAGGTCCTAAAAAATGGTGCTAGGACCCATTCGCCACTAATAGCGAATGGGTTCTATCCACATAGGACACCCCTTTCTTGGCATTTTTGAAATGGGTTTTTGATGTTATTTCATCCCCTCGAAGCATGGTCCTAGGAAGTTGTGCTAGGACCCATTCGCCTTTAGTGGCGAATGGGTCCTCCTCATATAGGACACCCTTTTTTGAATTTAATTGTGGTGGGATTATAATGATTTTAAATCCTAGATCTGATGTCTACTTGAATTATTTGATTTCAGGGTTAATTATCAAATTATGTATAAATATAAGGTTATTTTACATAATTTCAACTAGAAAAAGATTTCAAGTAAGCTAAGAGACAAAAGAACTTTCATGAGATCAAGCATTCATAGTTAAGAAGCAAGCAAGAGTGAAGTTTGTAGTATCATTACAAGTCTTCAAGCTCATTTTGCGTCAAAGATCAAGCATTAGTGAAAGGTCGATGATAGATTCCTATGGATAATCATGAGGGATTCTAGGTGTTGGGAGATGCACAAGACATACAACCAATCCTAAGGACTTGTTTCCTAAGTGATTCCATCTTCTATTATCATCCTACTTGCAGCCTAAAGAGAGGTATATTCAAATTTGTGGCTTATTCAGATCCTCTATAGTAGGTCACTTGCATTGTTCATGTTTGATTTTAGGGTTCTATTCTAACTCAATTGAATAGAATTTCCTTTACATTCTTAGGGATCTTAATCTTAGATACACTTAAGGTTAGGATTGTACACACAGTAGATGTTTCAAATTTTCATTCATCATCAAAGGTTTAATTACCAACAAAGGGGTTTGACTTAGGTAAACCCCTATCCACCAATGAGCCACAAATTTTTTCTTACAAATTATTAGTAGATCTAGATCCAAAGACAGGAATTTAAAAGTGCAAGGAAGGAGTGCAAACCTAGAAGTTGAAGATCAGATTTAGAGTTTTTCAGAAGGACCTAACAGGACCCATTTGCCTTTAGTGGAAAATGAGTCCTTGTTAGAGTTTGAGGGGTAGCAGATCCTACACTGTACAAGCTTTAGTTTCATATTCAAAGCTCTCTGAATAGGCATACCAAGATCCATTCACCTTTGGTGGCGAATGAGTCCCTATTATCACTTCAATAAAGCAAGTTTTGATCAGGTGTATAGCATTATCTACTCCCTGTTTTTCCATAAAAGTTACAATTTCTTTTTGTTTTGTGTTAGATTCATGCATTACATGTGTTAGACTTGGAATTAGGGTTTTATTTGTTAGTTCAATTGCTTCTCCCCAAATTGTGATTTAGCTCATTCATTTAAAGGGAATTTCATTCAAATTAGAATATTGGGGGCTAGAGTGATGCAAGAGAAAATACTCCACCTCCCTTTTGGTCAGTGTTGCTCCCTCATTGGTAGAACTTTGGCTTATCGGTAAGAGGTTTCTACCCATTCTAGTGACATAACGATGTTGTTGGCAGATTGAAGGTCATCGATGTGACAAGTGTCATCGATAGGACCATGTTCCATGTCCCAGCAATGACCTGATGGTGATGGAGTGTAACAAGTTCATCGATGGGAGTGTGTAGTATTGGTGGATCATCAGTCTTTGTCCCAATGACGGGGCAATCGGTGTGAAGTAAAGACATTTCAGCGAGAGTGAATGGTTTCAGCGGGACTCATCTTGGAGTCTCTCCAACAACCTGACAGAATGATGTCAGCAAATCTCAGGTTTGCATAACCTTACAACCTCTTAATAGAGGTTCTAAAGTTCAGGTTTGAAGTGACTGTGTGATATTGCTTGATCAACGGTGGGGGTCAAGGCTAGTTGATCGGATGGTGCAAAGTCTTAGTGGGACCCAACTAGGGTATGAGATGATAGAAGATGTCAAAGAAGGCATGTAGCATGACGAGATTGGATGAATGGTAATCCACATCCTTGTTGTGGATTACGGAGCAGTGACATGGAGATAAGGTGGACAAGTGTTGGCATCATGGGTTTTCATCGACGTGACTAATGGTCGTCATTAAGACCTTCTAGGATGTCTCAACGATGCTCTGATGGAATGATGGATAGAGCATAAACTGAACATTGGTGAGAAGTAGGTGTATTGGTGGAAGATGATTTCAAGTCTCCCCAATAGGATGATGAGATGAAAGATATGGGGATAACTTGAGATGAATGGTCAATGGCGGTGGATAAAAAATGTGGTCACAACACTTGGTGAGGTGAGATTCGATGCCATTCCATATTGTTGTTGTGGAATACATATTCATTGGTCAATGAATGGAAGCTACTAATAGTGAGGTAACTAAATGGTGATACTATGACATAGGAGTGAAGAACAACAAGGCCAATATGAAGGAGAAGGCTTTCTGGTGATGATAGAGAGAAGATATATATACCCATCATGAAGAGAGGTCGGTAGGGGAGGTTGGTAAGAAGGGAGAGCCAACCTGAAAGAGAGCATAAAAATTTGAAGAACCATCTCAGCGGTTAACAGGAGAGAGGTCAAAGAAGAGAGCAAGGAAAGGTAGCCTGCAAAGAGAGGTGGAAGCTGAAATAATCTGTCTTTGAAATGGTACATGAGCAGAGGTGAAGTGGAATAGGGGATTTCCCTATAGATGTGAATTGTTGGATGCAATCATGTAATCTGCTCTAAATGAATAAAAGAGAGTTGTTGACCAGTGTTGTGTCAATCTATGTCTGTGTGGTCCAAGTTGGTTGTGTGAGCATATTTCACCTTATTTTCATCCTTAGTACCTTCAAATTTGAAGTACTTCTCCATCTCAGTAATCCAATATAGCAATTCATCATAATTTAGGTTCCCTTTGTACTTGGTAGGATCAAAATGGGGTCTAGTATTTATTCTGGTTAGGGCTTGAATGAAGAAGAAAACTCGGCTTTTCCCCTTACAAGCTCAACTCATAGCAACAAAATAGGTTTGCACAACAAAATGAAGCAAACATTTTCATTAATGAAAATGACATTATAGAATTACAATGCCATCACATGGGCTATCTCACTACAATCGTTTACCAAATTAAAAGTTTTGAGTTGCCTGCGTGATTGGATAGTCTCACGTTAGTCTGATGCAGGAGCATTGTGCTCCACCTCCCCTTTGGTCGGTGTTGCTCCCTCATCGATAGAACTTTGGCTTATCAGTAGGAGGTTTCTACCCACTCCAGTGACAGAACAATGGTGTTGGTGGATTGAAGGTCATTGATGTGACGGGGTATCATCAACAAGACCATGTTCCATGTCTGAGCAATGACCTAATGGTGATGGAGTGTAGCGGGTTCATCAGCGAGAGTGTGTAGAATTGGTGGAACAGCAGTCTTTGTCCCAGCAATAGGGCGGTCAGTGTAAAGTAAAGGCATTTCACCAAGAGTGAATGGTTTCAACAGTACTCATCTTGGAGTCTATATAACAACCCGACAGAATGATGTTAGTGAGTCATGGGTTTTCATAACCTTACAACCTCTGACTAGAGGTTCTAAAGTTCAAGTTTGAAGCAATTGTGCAATATTGCTTGATCAATGGTGGGGGTCATGGTTGGTTGATCAAATGGTGCAGAGTCTTGGTGGGAGTCAACTAGGGTATGAGATGACAGAATATGTCAAAGTAGACATGTGGCATGATGAGATTTGATGAACAATAATCCACATCCTTGTTGTGGATTACAAAGTAGTGACATGGTGATGAGGTGCACAGGTGTTGGCATCATGGGTTTTCATTGGCGTGACTGATGGTCATCAGCGAGAATTTATAGGATGTCTTAGAGATGCTCTGATGGAACGATGGACAGAGCATAAGGTGAACATTGACGAGAAGTTGGTGTATCAATGGAAGATGATTTCAAGTCTCCCCAATAGGATGATGAGATGAAAGATATGGGGATAGCTTGAGTGAATGGTTGAGATGAATGGTCAATGAAAGTGAATAATGAATGTGGTCACAACAATTGGCAAGCTGAGATTCGATGCAATTCCACATCATTATTGTGGAATACATATTCATTGGCTGACTATTGGAAGCTATTGATAGCGACGTAACTACATGGTGATACTATGACATAGAAGTGAAGAACGAAAAAGCTGAAGTGAAGGAGAAGGCTTGCTAGTGACGACAAAGAGAAGATATATATACCCATCATGAAGAGAGGTTGGTAAGAAGGGAGAGCCAACCGAAAAGAGAGCAAAAAAAGTTAAAGAACCATCTTGGTAGTTAATAGGAGAGAGCTCGAAGAAGAGAGCGAGAAAAGGTAGCCTACAAAGAGAAGCGAAATATGAAACAAACCATCTCAAGAATGGTGCATGAGCGGAGGTGAAGTAGCTTAGAGAGCATCAAGGGAAGAGCTTCAAAGAGTAAAGAGTGATGTGAAGTGTAACAGGGGATTTCCCCATAGATGTGAATTTCTAGATGTAATCCTGTAATCTATTCCAAATGAATAAAAGAGAGTTTTTGACTTGTGTTGTGTCAATCTCTGTGTGTGTGAGAGAGTTGGCTACAAGATCGAATAGCTTGACAAGGCCCTTCAAACTTGACTATGTCAATGGTATCAAAGTTGGTTGTCATGAGTCTATAACAGAGTGTCAAGTATGAGGCAATTATAGCAGGACCTATGAGTGTGGGTTGAAGGCAAAAGATCTAAAGTTGATGATCAAGAGAAAGAGTTTTGGATAGGAATATTTGTTGTAGGCATGAAATAGGGTTTGTAACTGCTATCCTCTAGCACAAATAAAGTTGGGTAGAAGGTGTAGAGTTCCTCCACTAAGAGAAGGTGGGTAGAGGAAGAATCTTCAAGAATCTTTGTTGGGTAGAGGATAGTTGTATGAGTGAGGTATTGTAACTACAAAGGATTTTAGTTCTAGAAGAGATTGTTGCAAGTGAGTAGAGACTTGCAACTGTAGAGGGCTTGAATCCTAAAGAGATTTGTTGCAGGAAGGACTTGTGACTGCAGAAGGTTGATACCCTAACAAAGAGGGATAAATTGTTGCAAGGAGGACTTGCAACTATAGAAGGACTTGCGAGTTCTTGAAGATTTCTTTGAATAAGAGGACAAGATTGGTCATGAGGAGACCAGTGATAATCCCGTTTTGGGAAGAGTATTGGGAACAGGTGAGAGGAAAGAAGTTGATTGCAGAGCTGAAAGGGATCAAAGTGAAATTAGATTCCCTTGAGGAAAGCTTGGGAATAAAGGAACATGTTATAGAAGAGGAAGAGAAGGTGTATGTAAAGGAGGTAGCCAGGGAGACAATTTGGTCTCTTGATTTATCTAGTAATGATTCATTTGCAGTTGTGAATGCGAGTATGGAGAAGGTTGAGAATAAGACCTTGCAGATGATGAGAGAATATGTGAATGTTGTAGTGGTAGATAAAAGAGGACAACTTACAGTAGAGAATTGTGATGTTGCAGGGCATGAAGATGTGGTGATGGATCTGAAGAATCCTAAATTTGATGATGAGATCGAGGAAGACAAGGATGCCACTTTACTAAAAGAAGAAATGAGAAGAATCAATGAATTGTTGACAATTGAATATGACAAGTTGATAGAGAAGAAGGAATTTCTTGCACCAAGAGAGGATGGTGATGAAGAGTTTTTAGTGGCTCATGATGTTTATAATATTTTTTGTACTGATATGTTTGTAGGAAATAGAGATTTTGCAAAAGGATGTCAAGTCTATGGCATCAAAGAAGAATAAATCCTCATACAAGAGAATAAGGAAGGAAAATCAAGAGAGAAGCTTGCAGTGGAGTTATGTCTTTTAGAAGGCATACAAAAAGAGGAGTACAATGTTGTACCCAAGGGTCATGTTGAACATGTGGATGTAGCGTTACTAGAGCATAAGGTAATGCATGGGTTACCTGAAGAGGATAAAATTGATGACTATGCTTTCCAGCATTCCATAGTGCAAATTGTGGGGATTTGGAGTTAATAAAGTGAATTAGAGGAGGAAGTATACATATAAAGAGAGAAGCCAACAAATGTAAATCAAGAAAGTTCAAAGGAAATAGTCAAGGAGACTAAACAACTAGAAAGTGAGGAAAATGAAATCAAAACTGAAAGATACCATGATAGACAACATGATTCTTAATCACCCAGGGAATCTGATGCAGGAGCATTGTGCTCCGCTTCCCCTTTCGTCGATGTTGCTCCCTCGTTGGTAGAACTTTGGCTTATCAGCAGGAGGTTTCTACCCATTCTAGTGATAGAATGATGGTGTTGGTGGATTGAAGGTCATCGATGTGATGGGGTATCATCGATAGAACCAAGTTTCATGTCCCAACGATGACCCAATGGTGATGGAGTGTAACAAGTTCATCGACGAGAGTGTGTAGTATCTATGGAACATCAATCTTTGTCCCAATGAAGGGGTGATCAATGTGAAGTAAATACATTTCGATGAGAGTGAATGGTTTCAATGGGACTCATCCTAGAGTCTCTTTGATAGCCTGAAAAAATGATGTTGGTGAGTCGCAGGTTTTCATAACCTTACAACCTCCAACTATAGGTTCTAAAGTTCAGGCTTGAAGTGACTTTGCAATATTGCTTGATCAACAATGGGGGTCTATACCATAGAAAAATGGATCATTGAAATTTTCATGGTTATTTTAGTCCTTCTCTTGTGATGCTTGATCTATTTTTCTTGGATTTAATGTCACAATGTAACTTAAGCATTCATATTAGGTCCTAAATATTCAAATTATGATGTCTTGTGAAGGTGTTGTGAAATGTTGTAACAAATTTCTACACTTTTCTAGACTCTTCTCATTATAATTCATCTAAAAATCACCTTTTTATCACTTATCAAGTCCTATTCTCAAGTGTTGTAAAGTCTTGTAACAAGATTCATGCTTTTCTAGGCATGTTATCACTATTTACACCTTTCTTATGCTTTATTTGACACCTTTATGAACTTACAAGTCATAATTAAGTTTTTTTTTTAATGTAAACCTAACAAACAACATTAAATGAAACTTAATTCCTGACACCCACTTACAAGCCTAGAGTGGGACCCATTCGCCATGGGTGGCAAATGAGTCCCTCTTGGCTCCAAATTCAAAATAATTCAAAATTTCTTTTAGGTTTTTATTCAAAAAGACCTTATATATGTTGGCCTGTTATGTTGTATTATTGGGTACTTAGGGCATAAGAGTGTATAAATAAGTGTTTTTCTACCCATTTTACATCTAATTCATCCAATCATTCATCTCATTCACTAATCCATTCACTAGTTTATTCAAGCATTCAATTACATTCAAGCAAGCAATCATCAAGCATCTTGGAGCATCCATTGACATATCTTCAAACTTCAACAATATGGTTTTGGTGAGTTAGGAAATTTTCATGTTTTTATTCATCATTTCCTTCTTCATTTCTTTATCAAGGGTTTCATTGTATATATATATATATATAACATAATAAGGTAAAAGATTGTAATCAATAATAACAATCTTGATATATATTATTGCTTTGAATAAGTTTATATTATTGATTACAATCTTTTACCTTATTATGTTATATATGTATATACAATCAACCTCTATTTTTTATTCATTTGGTATTTAATTTTTGCTTGTATTAAGTCTTAAAATATATTATCATATTAGTGTAATGCTATTTCATTTTAATTTTTGAGTTGTTTCTTGTGTTATGTTGATTTATCAACCTCTTTTAATTTTTACTTGTATCTTGTCTTAGAATTTGATATTTTATGATTGTTTATACAATTTCTTTTTAATTTTTGAGTTTATTTTTTGCATGCAATATGTATATTTTTTAGATTATATTTTTGAATTCAATTTTTTTTTACCTTATTATGTTATATATATATATATAATCAACCTCTATTTTATTCATTTGGTATTTAATTTTTGCTTGTATTAAGTCTTAGATTATAATATCATATTATTGTAATGCTATTTTTTAATTTGTGAGTTTTTTTTAGTGTTATGTTGATTTATTTTTACATGTAATACGTATATATTATTAGACTATATTATTGTTTACAATATTTCTCCTCATTATGTTATTGTTACTTTTAGTATATTCATGGTGTTGGTTTTTTCTTCTTTGGTATTGTCTTTTCAATTTATTTTGCTTTTATGCATTCTTTTCTTGCTTCTTATCCCTTGGTTATTTTATTGTTTTTAGTATTGAATGGTTTCCTCTTAATTGCTCCTTTGCTTTTCTTCTTCTTAATGTTCCAATCTGCTTGGATTTATGAATTTTTAGCTTGCATCTTACCTCACTGATTTTGAGTTTGTGTTCTTTTTGTTTTATGTTTTTCCCTTGTGTTGCGTGCATCACCCTTACCCCCTCATCTTTCCTCCTTCCCCTCTCTTTTATAAAAGCTTAGTCTGCAACTTATCTCTTATCATCTTTTTCAACTCTCCATCCTGATGATGGCTCACTGTGTGTGATCTGAAACATTGAAGAAAAAAGAGTAGACACAATCAAATCCAGAAGCAATAGATTCAAATTAATATGGATTGTGGAAATCTATTTACATTGATGAAATATTTTGACTTGCAAGATGGATTGCATTGGGTACCACTTTGATTGAATCTGACTTGTTCAAAGAATTAGGTGGCGTAATCCAATGAAATTTTTGTGGACCACCCAACCTATGGAAATTCAATTGGGCTTGATGTGCGTCATACTTGGGAAATTCACTTTTATAGCACCGACTTCCGTAGAAAATTTCCAACAATATCAATGCGAGAAAATACTGACTGGATTCTCTGGATTTTACAGGCTTAGAAAACCCAAAAACACAGCCGTAAGAAGGTGAACTTATGACGGTGTCTACAATATGGTGTTTGTTTCTCAGAAAGTATCATGTGTAGAAATATTAAACTTCCTAGAACATAATTTTAATTTCAAGGCCAAGGTCGTCATCATGAAATTAAAACCTTCTTATCCATAGACCATGGAGGATTGAAAGTCAACTCTACAAGAGTCGGTTTTCTCTCCTACTCTTCAAGATTAACTTAGACTTAGGATGGTGTTCCTAGAGGTTTGATAAATAAAATGGGCAACCAAAATGGTGATAGCTAAACCCTATATATTGTCTTGAATCCAAATATTGTCACTAAGACAAGAAAAACTAGTTATATTAACACCTCTATATAATTGATTTGGTTGTGCAAGCATGATTTACTTGAAATAAGTTCTTTTACGGCTCCTTTAAGATTGATTCCCTAGCTAAAATACAAGATCATGAATGCATAACACTTAGTTTATTCCTAAAATATTGAATAATACTTTTAATTTTTTTTTTTAAATGTGAAATTGGTCAAATGGATCCAAAACCGATGCCTATCCAATTGAGATACAAAGCCACAAATAGTAGGAAGGAAAATAATCAATAGAAACATTGAAAGACTAATCTAGGCATATATTGCATCACATTATAGATATTACACACAAAACATACTTAATAATCCAAAATCGAGCTACATAAATCTAAATGAAGAGATTAAATTATTATTACAATGTTTTTTATATTTTAAAATATTATGTATCACATTATCAACTACTCAATACATTCATGTCAATTAATTATGACAGAGAAAAAATTTAGAGAAGATAGTAAGTTAGAGAGGTAAAAGAGTAGAATAGTGGATAAGAACTACTCCCAAAGAAAGGGGGTTGATATTAATGAAATCTTATCTATTATTGTTCAATTATCTTCTATAATATTCTTACTTTTTATTGCTACTAATTATGATTTTAAAGTAGAGTAAATGGATACTAAAATTATTAAAAATAGACATGCTTTTCAAGTAAAAGGGAAATAAGTTTTATTTTGTAGGTTAAAATGATCAAATTGTATGGTTTGAAGTAATTGCTTGGAGTTGTTATCAAAATTTTGATGCTTTTGCATTGAAGTTGAGCCTTTTTATAAATGAAAAAGATCGCTATGTTTATCTTAAATGTGTTGATTATTAGATTCTAATCATTATCATATCTATATTGATGACACTTATTTATTGGTAACAAAAAAGTGATGATTAGGGAGATTAAAACTTGAATTATAGTATATTTGATATAAAGGATTTAAGAGTAACAAAAAATATTTTGGGAATGGAGATTAGTAAGGATCGTGTTCGTAGAAAGATTTGGCTAAGTTAGAATAAGCATGCTGAAACTATTTTATAGTGGTTTATTGTGCAACATTGTAAACCAGTGAGTATTATACGTAGTGTACTAAGTTTTCACTGGATATGTCTCCCAAGTTAGATGATTATTTTGATCATGTGTATAGTGTGTCTTATGTTGTTATTTTTGGTAGCTTGATGTGTGTAATGGTTTGTATTAGACTAGTTATTACTTGAGCAGTGGGAGTTCTTAGTAGGTTTATGCCTAACCTCATTAAAGAGCATTAGACATGTGTTAAGATTGTATTTAGATATTTGTGAGAAACTTATTATTATATCTTATATTATCATGGTTGTAATGTTATAGGAAAAATGATAGACATAAAGAACTTTGTTGATATAGATCGGGTAGATAACTTGGATAGTAGAAGATCCACTAGTGGCTACATGTTTTATCTATTTTGAAGTGTTGTTAGCTGGATGAGTAAAAGGCGGTACATGGTTGATTTTTCTACTACTGAAGTAGAGTATGTGACTTCTATACATGCTTTTAAAAAGGTGGTTTAGTTACAAAGATTGTGTTTACAAGTTGGTTTTGATTATAAGTTAGTTTAGAGAGGATGTAACAATCAAAATGTTATTTGTTTGGCTAGGAATATCATGTACCATGTTCATACCAAGCACATTGATGTGTAGTATCATTGTCTTCATGAGATTATGTAGAGTGATAAGATCATGATACAAAAATTTGACAGCTTGGATAATGTTGCAAATTCACTTACAAAACCGATGAGCATTTAAATAAGTTTTTTTTGTGTATGGAGGTCATAGTTTTTGTATCTTGAACTTGATTCATTTCAAGTTACCTATTTATTTTATGCAATGGATAATATCAAGTGGGATAATTTAGGATAGTGTAATAATTAAATGATAATTGTATTATACAATGTTGATTCTCCAACTTTCTAAAAATGGGTAACATGGACACCCATGAAGAGTTGAGTATTCCAATTATGTGAGATATTGTTGTAATGACATTGAATGTGGTTACAAAAGAAGGTCAAGTATTTAGAGTTATGGAGAATCTTTCTCAATGTAGAATATGAAAATGCAATTATTGCACACATGGAGCACCACAAAATGGGAAAGTGGGCTTAATGACATCTTATGATGAAATCTATGAAATTTCAATGTGTAAGAGGAGTTACATTTTATTCCAATAAGAGTCTCTTCATGAGTAGGGGCATTAGAATATTTACTTGGATTTGTTTATTTTGTAAACCACTTGTGGTTTCTTGTTTCTATTTTCTCTATATATTAGAGGCATAGGAAATCATGCTTCTATAATATTGTTAGACTAAAGAAGATTGCATGAGTTGTATTGATGTACTTATTTCTACTTGATTAATAGAAAGCTTGACATCTCTTAAGTGGTGGATTTTTTCACAAAAGTGTTTCTCCATGTATATTTGGTATTATGTGGACTTTTTAATTTTTGGTTTTTGTTTTTTATGCTTATTCATGTCCTATTTCATACTTAAGGTTAATCACATATATAGTTGTAATCACGTTAATTAGATTTGTACACTTTATGTTTATACTATTATTGTGTTTATTCACTATGTTTCTCAACACTACTAACATTATAGTAGATTGCTTGTTGATGATCATTGAGTTTTTTTTTTCTTAGTCTCTCCTCTCTTCTTATGTAGTTGAGAAATAAATAAATCCTATAAACTTCTAAAAAATATATCTCTTCAAGTTAAATACACTTAAAAATTATACATTTTGAAATTACTTATATGACTTAAAAATCTTCATAGCATGTAATGTGATAAATAAAAACCGTTATAGAGTTTCAACTTCAAATGTGGTTTACTTTGTCTTGACATGATTACAAGCTAACGCGCGTTCCTCATACTCCACTTATTTTTGTTTTATTGGTTGGTTTTCTTACTCTATAAAACTTAAATAACCAATTAGGAGTTTGTTATTTTGGAGGTCAAATCTCCAAACAAACAAACAATTTATTCACTATTTAGTCTTAAAGACTTCTCCTTAAATTGTCAATCTTTCTTAAACATCATTCAATATTTTGTCCATCAGTAAAAAATAAATTAAAAAATGGACCATTAAAATAAGATTCTACTTAGATGAAATATTAAATTGCTACTCACTTGACCATTAAACTAAAGGAAATATTTTGACTTGCAAAATGGATTGCCTTAGTTTGATTTTCTCTGACTCGATAAAAAATTTAAAAATTGCTTATATATGTCAGACTCCGACTTGTTCAAAGAATTAGTGGCGTAATCCAATGAAATTTTTGTGGTCCACCCAACCTATATTAATTCAATTGGGCTTGCTGTGCGTCATACCTGGGAAATTCACTATTATAGCACCGACTTGTGTGACAAATTTCCAACAATATCAATGCGAAAAAAAAAACTGACTGGATTCTCTGAATTTAACAGGCTAAGAAAATCCAAAAACACAGCCGTAAGAAGGTAAATTTATAGTGGCGTGGATTCTCAGAAAGTATCATTTGTAGACGTGGGATGTAAATTTGGAAATTTATTATTAAGAATGTATTGTTCGTTTGATTGCACAAGCTGAGAGCTCCTTTTTCTCTGTAATATGAAGAAATATTAAACTTATATTTATCTGTACAAGTTGCTGATTCTGCATTTCACAGCTTGCTGATTCTGCAATTCACAGCTTTGATGAATCTCTGCTATAGATTGATCCTATTTTTCTGTTGGGTCTAAAATCGTCTTAATTTATGAACAAGCCATTATCTTATTTTATTGAAACTAAACATCTAAGTTGCCTTTTTCTTTTAGGTTTAACATCATCTTGAAGATCAAGTGTATCACATATAATTTGTACAGATTGTCTTTAATAAATTTCACAGGTAAAACAAATTTGAGGAGATAAAAGTGTGGGTTCAAACACACTGTTTAATTAAAAGAATTTTATTTTGGTGAGGTTAAATTGGTTAATATCTTGGACAAGTGAGATCCTTTCTTGGGGGTGAATCATTTTCTACTATCTATATAAACCTTCTTTAAGAGATCAATTTAAGAGATCAATTTGTTACAAGAGATGGTGATGAGAATAGGGTTGGATTTAAACATCATGCATGTTTGTGTTTAATAGTAATAACATATAGAGCTTATTTTTTGGCGTGAATTTAAGTGATTTTACAAAATATATATATAAAATAAAATGTTATATATATTTGAAAAATATATATATATATATATATATTAAAGTTCTAATGCTAATATTTAATACACTTTGTGCATTCTATTTTACTCTAATGCTAATATTTAATACACTTTATGAATTTTATTCTATTTAATATTATTTCTTATTGGATAAGTAGGGAAGGACCCTGATCTTGCACAAAGCTTGCATCAAAGCTGAACAGCCCAACAAAACAGACTAGCAAAATGCAGCAACCAGTCAGAAACAACAGGACTAGAACAACAACAGAAACCCATCAAAAAACGGAGCCAATAGCAAAAGAAAAAACAAAAACCGAAAACAAGAGAGAAACAACTCAAACTCCAAAGCTTGAACCCGACAACTTTGCCCCCAAGGGTTTGTCAAGAAAAATAGAGACCTTAGTAGAACAGTTCTTCTTATGTTGCACAACTATCCAAGAAGAATTAGAAACCAGATTTGAAACATTTTGACCAGAAGGGGGAGAATCCCCTTCAGAGTAACTAACAAGTGGAACAATAGTAACTTCAGGTGAAGCAACCTTATCCAAGTCCGAAGCAGCAGGATTCGTAGTTAAGACAACCTTTTCCAAAATGGGGGTAGCAGGGGCCTGAAGGGAGGCAGCACGCGCTATAGTAGGAACAACATTGTCCAAAATCAATGCAGCAAAAGCCACAGGAGAAGCAACACCATCAACAACAAGATTATTCATCTGAGTAGAAGGAGGAGGCTTGGAAACCTTGCTATCAATTTAGAAGAGTCTTCATCAAGAAATGCGTTTAAATGTTCCCAAAGAGCATTCTTACACCAAGTGGAGGAAGAAACAGGAGGAGAACCACAAGGACAGTCATGAGCCAAGTGTCTAGTAGCAAAACAGCATCAGCAGCGAAAAGGGATACCTTTGTAATCCACAAACTGAGACCAAGACCAACCATTAACCTAAAGCACCACCTCACCAAGTAATGTCTTAGACAAATCAACCTCCACCAAAATCCAAGCAAAAGAAGTGTGAGTAAAATTCTTGGAGACATTGTCCACTTTCAAAGAACCTACCTAGAGCATTATCTATTCCCTCATAAGCAAAAGGGCACTAGAACTTTAAAGGAAGATACAACAGTCTCACCCAAAAAGGCATAACATCAATGGGTTCCTCCAAAGCATTAAAGGAATGAACCCAAGGCCTCATATACAGATGATGAGAATTCCATTCCCACACACCATGATCCAAAATAGTTTGTCTATCCTCATAAGAATTAAAACAAATAATTAAAAAACCTCTAGCATTAGGGTAAATCTCAATCTTACCCTCCACAAAAAGTGTCCACTACTTTAAGATCCAAAGGTGCAAATCTAGAAGAGAAGGCCACAAGTGATAAAATCTGTAGATAAGACCCATCTTGGAGAAAAAATCACAGGAGCAACACATGCACGCAAAGAGGCTGCTCAAGGCTCACACCCACTTTTCCAGACCACACAACCTTAGCAAAGGATATGGAAGCCTGAGCAGAACCAAGAGATCCCTCGGCAGGAGAGCCCTTCGAAGCACCAATAGCCAACAATAGAAAGGCAGCTCAGTACATTCAACCACAGAAGACACATTCGTACCCAGTGACTGAACATTCGCAATGAGATCAATGACCAAGTTACACTCAGGTGAAATAGGCGATTGAGGCGGGAGGGATTGGATTTCAAATTTGCAGGAGAGCGAGAAGGTCAAAAGGAGCGGTAAGCCATCAAGAGGAATTTTTACCATATTCATTCTCTATTTTATATTGTTAATTTTTATTTAATTCACTTAAATAAATATACTATTGTTCATACATAACCAAAACATATACAGAAACTATAAAAGTGGTGTTGAACATATTTTTAATTCTTATTGAACCTCAATCTTCTCATTTATAATGCTACATATCACATATCTATATAAAGATGATTACGTTTTCTAGTGTATTCTATAAGTTTTCATCTTGTATTATGTATTGTTTTTAATAACTGCAACTCCATTATTCTAAAGAAGCCACCTAATATTTTCTTTTTTGGACACTATCAAGCTCAGGAGATTGTTTCTTTGAGGCCTTTCTAGATAATACGAAGGAGAAATACCATATTACAGTTTTGGACATTATCAAGTTTAGGAGATTGTTTCCTTGAGGCCTTTCTAGATAATACGAAGGAGAAATACCATATTACAGCCCATGTCTTTGACTTATCATATCCCATAACAATCATAAATAAACTTATTTGGCCTTATATTGTGCAGATAATAGTAGGTATGCACATATAACAATTCGTATGAAATAAGTTGATGTCTTTTAATATGATTATTCTCAATTGGTTAATGTACATATGCAGCAATAAATTACACCAGGATGATCTTCTATAGATGTTTCAACTTGAATTCACTTAGAATATGGAAAAGTATAATTTGTTGAATCGTACTAGAGAATAGGATGTATCAACTAATCCTAAACCAAAATAAATTTGTTTAATTTATTTTTTAATCCCTTTCCATTTATGGTTAGTGATTTATTAATTGAGAAATAGCATCAAGTTAATGAACCAATGCAAACATTTGCGTAAAATTGAAATAAGAGCTAAATTGTATCTTTTTCATTTCAATATAACATATCAATTTAAGAATTATCACACATTTTATATCTACTTAGAGATCCATAGTATTTTAAAAATATACCCACTTGTATCAAGAAATAGCCCATTGCAAAATGTTGCAATGAATTACAATTTTTCGACACTAACAAGTCCTCAAAAAAAGAAGCCACCAATTTTGATCCATGAGGATCCATGAGGCACACTCTCATGACTCCCTAAAATACTTGAGTCCAATAGGGAGACACCTAAACTATGGAGAGTAAACTCAATTACTACAACTTCTCCAAGTTGACATAAAAATGAATACATCCCCCAAAACCAAAAATTCAATGTTTGATTCTCTAAAATTAGCTTTTAAGCATTCCCTTGAACATGAAATAGCTAAGAGACAAACCTATTTTACATATTATCATCAAGTATTTATATCATTCACCTATATCCCACTCTTTAGCATATGATTGTAGATAAGCTTGGAATTTCATGTCAAATCAACAAAATTCCTATCTACTCAATGCTCTATGCTAGAAATTCATTTTTATAAAGGATGTGATCTATTACAATATCAAATTGAGAGTATATAGATAAGGGATAAGATATTTTAAAACAAACAAGTCATCATTTTTTGATAAAACACTGAACTTGTATGGGTATTACTTTTCTTTCCAAGTCATGTAATAAATCTACCAAACTTGACCTAAGTTATAAGTTTAAACTATATGGGGGACTTTCCATTCCAATAAATATGTATATAATTTTAAATAAAAGGATAATACATTGATAATGCAATAAACCAAAGATATTATGCAAGGAGAGAAAAGGAAAATTCATGAGTGTAGTTATACTTGTCATATGTTGGAATATAATAAAATTTGTGCCCTACATGAACAAGGAAAGGCCAAAAATTATCCTTCTCAACTACCTTGTATTAGATAATATGTTTTTTAATACTTAAATAGCCAACAATACATTATCCTTGATGCATATAAAATATAGCCATAAAACAAGAACCAACATCAAAAAATTAAGTAAATATGTATCTCTTGTTGTTGCTCACATAAGTGTAAGGAAGAAACGATAAAATAGAGCATTTAAATTATTAATAAAAAATATTGGTGTGAATTATTATATATCCACACTACATATACTTATGTGCTTGAAAAGGCTAGAAATAGGGGATGAGGTATGCCAAAATTATATTTTTAAAACCTAGTATAGTCTTTCTTCACTTTAAGAGTGCTATTATATCGATGACCATGGTAAGTTGCAGCCATAACATATATGAAACCACTTATATTGATATATGTAGAAAATAGATATGGTAGGGCTATCAAAACCATCAAAAAATGCCTACATCCATGTAGACACATGATACCTCCTTACCTATTGAATAAAAAACCTAAACTAAGGTAGAAAGTTCATTTAAAATTTGGCATATAAAATAAATTCCTCCATGATGTACCTGGCTTAGGTGAGCCCTCAATTTTAAAATGGGCATAAACCAATAAAAAATAATCACTTATATATCCACGTAACTATAAATCATCGATATGGTTTCCCTTATGGACAACCACCTAATTCATGGACTATAAAATGACCAGGTTAAAAAGGAATATAGGAAATAACTAAGGAAATTTGACACAACACAAATACAACCAACAAATATTAATAACCTGGAAATAATCTAAATGCACATACAAAAAATAGAAAATTATTTGAGCTAGAGAAAAACATAGATGGGGTTATGAAACTGATTGGTGGAAAAATGGAGATGGACAATGTTCCCCTTCTCCAACTAATCACTCAAGAATTTCCTAGGAGTCCTAATTGGATTGATTATCAACCTCACAAGGTGAGTCAAGTCTCAATGAGGATGACCTAGGAGGGGGTTCTTTAAGATTTTAGGGGTTCACCACCAAATAAATGCTTGGAAAAGACAAATAAACATTCAACTTACAAAACCTAGTTATGCAAGCTAAATGAGAGATGTAAATGATGAAATTATGCATCAGGAAGTTAGGATGTATGTACCTAGGAAGTTTGGAAATGCAACAAGGATTCCAAAAATGCAAAGAAGCTATCAAAATATGTTGTGGAGGACTAAGACGCCCTTAGTATTGTCTTCGTCTTGTTGCTATTTTTTAGGGTAGATGCAAAATCTTTGGATGCCAGAACAATATTTGAAAGAATCTCTACAAAAATCCACTGGAAGGACTAAGACACCCTTATTGTTGTCTTAGTCCCATTTGGAATTTATAAAATCTCTAAATGTGATCCTGAGCTCCAAGGTCTACACTTGCTTCTTCTCATATTTGAGGTCTTGAATCTTCTAGATCTAGCATGTAGGTGAGTTTTCGTGAAGATGACAACTTTGCACTTCAAATTATCTTCAAGTCTTCAACCTAAATCTGCAATCATAAACATGCAAGAGAGGAAAAACTTGTTGATTGTTAGTGAATGGGGGTTTTCCTTGGTCAAACCCCTTGTTGGTAATAAAATCTTAAAATGAAATAGAATAATGAAGGGAAATGATGAATGAACAACATACAATGCTACAACTCACCAAACCCTTGTTATAAAGTCTACAAACTTGTGTGAAATGGTTGCAATGGATATGGATCTTGAATCAAAGGGATACTTGATAGATATGGACTTGAATTTCTTGTTTGAATCAAAACCCTACATCACAAATGTTAGCACAACAACACACATGATGCAAGAAGATCTTTGATATGATGCTTGAATCTTGATGATGGCTCCAAATGCTTGATAGAATGCTCTGAAATGCTCTTGTGAACTCAATTTTCTATTAGGAATGCTCTCACAAAAGACTTAGCTTCTTGGATTAGAATGAATGAATGAACCTTGTATCTATAATTATCTATGCTTAATATCCCAAAATTACACCATACCAAGCTAACATATGAATTCATTAAATAAAGGAGGCTAAATCCCACCAAGATTTGAAATTGAATCCCAAAAATACCTTAAGGGGGACTAAAACACCCTAGGTGGCCTCTTATTCCCAAGGCATGAAACTTGGGGCAAAGACACTAAAAAGGGGCCCAATTAAGATGCCTCAAAATCAAGATCCCAAGACCTTTGGGGGACAAAGATACCCTAGGTGGTGTTTTAGTCCCGACCCAAAAATCAGGGATACTCAGATAGAATCACCAAATTATCATTTATGCATTAGAGAATGTCAGGATTAGCTAGAAAAAAATATATAATTCATAGGGCTTTTAGATGGAAAATAGGACCAATTAAGACATAAATAGGGATAAATAAAGCAAGGTGGGCCTAAACAAGTGTGAAAATGCAAGGGTGTGCATTTTACTACACTGCATTTAGCCCCCACTTTAGTGAGAGGATGAACTTGTTTCAAACTCACACTAAAGTAGCCAACCATACAATCAAGAGGGGTTCAAATGTACGAATGCTAGTAAGATAGGATGATAATGACCAAGAGGGTGGCCAAGCCCCCAAGATCAAGATCCTATGGCAAACCAACATAGGCACAAAGGAACACACTTGCGGATGATATATGAAGCCATAACCAGGTCGCAATAATACGCCATCAAAGACATAAAAAGGAAAAAAGGAAAAAGAAAAATGCAACAAATCAAGCTTTGACTAGCTGTCCAACGTGGCCTGGACCGAGTCTAGGTTGTTTGTCCAAAAATGAAGTTTACAAGTTTAACATGTCAATTCCACTATGCAAACAAAACACACACTCACAAGGGCTAGTGAAGCTAGTTGTTCACTAGGTGAGCCTCAGGAAGTCCATATCAACATTATACCCCCACATACTATGATGAGGACAAAAGAAAATGCATGCTCACAAGGGTTGGTGAAGCTAGTTTTTCACTAGGTGAGCCCTAAGGGACCATATCAAAGCCATACCTCAATGACTTTAATAAGGCACAAAAATACATGCTCACAAGGGCTAGTGAAGCTAGTTGTTCACTAGGTGAGCCCTAGGGGACCATATCAAATCCATACCTCCATGACTTTAATAAGGTACAAAAATGCATGCTCACAAGGGCTAGTGAAGCTAGTTGTTCACTAGGTGAGCCCCAAGGAACCTTATCAAAGCCATACCTCCATGACTTTAATAAGGTACAAAAAGAAAATGCAACAAGAAAGAGGGATGTTCAAATGGAATTTTCTTAGTTCATGTAAGGTCATGATCTTAGAGGTCATTGTGATTAACATCTCTGAAAGAGGATAAATCCAAGGTCCCATCCTGGGGAACATCATACCCAATGCTTCCAAGAGAGGACAAGTGCAAAATTTCTCATCTTGTTTCCAAGAGAGGAGAAGTACAAAAGGTCTCATCTTAGGGAAGATTGTGCCTAATGTCTCCAAGAGAGGACAAGTGAAAAATTTCTCATCTTGTTTCCAAGAGAGGAGAAGTACAAAAGGTCTCATCTTAGGGAAGATTGTGCCTAATGTCTCCAAGAGAGGACAAGGAAATATCACGCTCTCAAAGGAAGTTAAACCCAATGACACCACCAAGAGAAGGACGCGTCGCAAGAAGAAAGGAAATTGCAAGGAACATGCAAATAAATGAAATCATGCCAAAATAATGCTAATGTATGCCCACAATTTAAAGAAATTGATAACACCTTACTATGAGAAATTACTTTAAAGTAGCCAAAACATGAAAAGGAAAAGAGAGGGTTGGCCCCCAGAAACACATAAGGGATCTATGGATTCGAGGTCAGTATTAGTCTTTGCTACAATGATATTAGAGAGCTTGGAACTGTCATTATTCCCCAAATACACATAGAACTAGAAGAATGATACAAAGAGAGTGAAAACAAAGAAAAACCTTTTGGGTCAACATGGAAGAGACATAGGGTGTCTCGATGCCTTGTGTCATCCCCAAAAGGAAAACACAAGACAAAAAATGAAAAGAAAGAAAATATAATGAAAAATATTTTGGGTCAACATGGAAGAGACATAGGGTGTCTCGATGCCTTGCATCATCCCAAAAAGGAAAACACAGGACAAAAAATGAAAAGAAAGCAAAGATAATGAAAAATATTTTGGGTCAACATGGAAGACACATAGGGTGTCTCGATGCCTTGCATCATCCCAAAAAGGAAAACACAAGAAAAATAATGAAAATAAAGTGAATTAAAGAGGAAAAAGGTTTACGAGATATAGAAGAATGAAGGTACAAATAGAGGAATGCACATAAAGAGAGAAAAAAATCAAACAACACATTATAGGTGATCACATTACACGCATGCAATCAAAAGTAGAAAGAAAGAGAAAAGGAAAGCAAAAGGAAAAAAAAGATAAGATAAAAGACTAGTAAAGCACATGTGAATCAACCATCTAGTAGGTCATCTGCATCCTAGTCTTGTTCAGTATATGTGGAATGCAGATCACTAGTGAGAGGGACAACATAAAGTGTTGTACTAGGAGATCATCAGATTTAACAAATGGTGCAGAGGAAAATAACAAATTCAACTCATAATGCACTTTCTCATCAATTTTATCTATTTCTTCATCATCATCCAGGTTAACCACAATAGGAGGATGAATGATAATATCCATAGAAGGTGTTGGTTCTTGTTGTATAGGATCTATTTGTTCTAGTAATGGAGGAGGCTCATCACTTATTGCTTCTGTCAAGTTCGGATCTTGATTTTCAATTTTTTTTCTTCATTCATCTTTCAAGCAAGCACAACATCTATTCCTACACTCTCTAGAATTTCGGTTTCTTTTATTACAATTTTCAAGTTGCATTTGTGTAGAAGCGGGTTTTTTAACCATAGGTTCCTTTTCTTCTTGTAAGGGAAGAATAGAAGAAACCATAGAAGGTTGTTCAACCACTTTCTCTTTGGATTTATAAATTTTCTTAGGTCGTGGATTAGGACTTGTTTGGTTTTCTCTAGGCCTGTTATAGGAAATAGGTAAGGGATTTTTCATTGATGGGTCTTGGTTTGTTGGAAGGGCTTTAGGCTCAACATTTTTTTCTTTAGGTAGCAGAGGTTCAAGCATGGGTGGAGGTTTGATCATAGGTGGAGGAAATTTTTCAAGGGATAGCTTGGCTATGCATTTTTCTTTGAATCTTTGGTAGGATAGCAAAAGGAAGTCCTCATAGGGTCTTATAGGTTCCATGGGCACGGGCCAAAGATAATCTAAGGAGAAATTTCCACTGGAAGACGGAGGTCTAAAGCCACTATGGTTTATCATGAATATTTCATTGTCGACTGGAAACTTTAAGCACTTATGGACAATGGATGGAACCGCATTCATGCAGTGAAGCCATTTGTAGCCTAACTTCACACTAAATTGGTCTGAATTAGAAATGATAGAGAATGATACATTTAATTTCTTCGTTCCTACTTGTAAAGGAAGTGTGATTGAGCCCATCGTAGCACAAGCAAAACCATCATGCGTTTTAATCCATTCTTTCGGTTTATCCTATCTATCTTGAGTAAGTTCATGTAAATATAAGAGTTCTTCTGTGATCACATTCTCTACATAGATGGGATTAATTAAAATGCCAAGAGTGGGTTTTTTATTGATTCTTCAGACTATGTAAAGAGGGCCATCAAGTGCATGTTTGATTGTTTCTTCCAAAGAGAAAGTAATGTCAATGGTTTTTGGTTTACGAGGCTTGATGTCAATCACTCCTATCATTGTATTAATAGGACTTTGTTCATTAGTATCCATTGGACTCTGTTCATCATCATCCATAGGATTTTGTTCGTTATTGCTCATATTCTCATCATTCGTGTCAACATTCATCACATCAGGCTTAGTTTCACTAGCCTTAACAAATGAAATATTATGGTTGGGCATGGGATTGGTAAAGATTTGCAATTTTTGGTTGGGAGGAGCTACATACTTATTACCTTTGTCATTCATACCTCCAATTAGGATATGATTAGAATCAATGAGGTCTTGTACAAGATGTTTAAGACGTTTGCAATGTTATGTATCATGTCCATTTTGTTGGTGATAAGCACACTAGGAATTGTGTCTAAAGCTTGGAGGTAATGGCTTGCTATGGTCAAGGGGTTGGGTGGGAGGTAAGGTAAGCATGTTTTTTGTTTAATAGCTGGGTCATGATGTTGTGAAGTATGTCGAGTAAGGGTGTAAATTTCCTTTGCGGATCCCCAAAGATATAAGGATTACTCTTCTTTATAGAAGCTACTTAGGTATCAACTGGTTGGGTAGGTCGAGAGGTTGAATTTAGTGGAAGAAATTTTTTATTTTTTCTTCTGAAAGGCTGGTAAGTGTTTTGGTTTGAAGCTTCAGAATTTTCAAGACAGGTAGATGTGGTTTTTTAGTTCACTACTACCTACGAAATTTAGATAGTCTCGAAGGGTAATGCATAAATGCATGAAGGAAGGGAATTTCATCATGGTGAGCTTGTATCTTATCTTGCTTTGTAAATTTTCTATGAACATCTTTTGAAGGTGGGAATCAGGAATCATTACATTAATTTGGGAATAAAGCAATTGGTAGCATGAGATAAAGTCGGTGACTTTTTTGCCCTCATTTTGCTTGCATCTCATCAAATTAGCTAATGTCATTTCAGGAACCATATGCACTTGGAAATGGTTAATAAAGGCCTCAACAAGTTCATTAAATGAATAAATTGAGTTATTTGGTAATGCAGAAAAATAGCCCAAGGTAATGTCTTTCAATGATTAGGGAAAATTTTTAGCCAAAAGCTTGTCCTCAAGGATAAAGTCACTACATAAAGTAGTAACGGAATTAACATGATTAGCAGGATCTCTCGTTCCTCCATATTTCTCAAATCTAGGGATCTTTATACCTTGTGGCACCGGAGTTCTCAATATCTCCAAGGATAATGGGTTAATTTTTACATAGTATGAAGGTGGACCATTTTGATTTTGATTTATGGTGGAAACTTGATGCTGAATGGATGAAAGGCTTTGTAAAAGGTGGTTAATGATAGGATCATTGCTTGTGGTGTGCGATGGAGGTGAATACAGTGGTGATGTGTATGTGTTGGAAGGACCAATGAATGGATTGGTTAAGGGAGGAGATATAAGATTAGATGCCACATAGGTATAAGGAGCACTAGTGGAAATGTTTGAGGTAGGAAGGATGCTACTAGTTGGTTGCATCGTCATGGTCACTTGAGGATTAGTATAGGTTGGAATTGAGGTTATGGTTGAAGAGGTAGGAGTTTGATTTCCTCCTTGGCTTTGCACATTGTTTGAAGCTTGAGCACCATTAGTGGTGGAAGGAATATCTTTTCCAAATATTTGAGCTATGTTACACACAACTTCCAGTCCTTCATCACTTTCCATTATGCAATGAATACTATCTATGGAAGGTATAGCAGTGTTTGGAATGTTTTCAATACTCACGCTATCTTGTAAATGAGCTAGGTCTTCATGCATTTTCCTTATGTTTTCTTGAGGGATATGATCAACCATTGTTTGAACACTTGGCATAGCACTTGTAGGTAAGGTAGGCATAGAAAAAGAGGTATCAAAGGTATGGTCCATAACTAGTGAACTAATACCAACACCAAAAGTAAGAGAGCTTGATAACCCAAGATCCACAAGGAGTATTTTATCGCGGGATGTCATGAGTCTCTCACTTCATCTAACTACAGTATTAGTAGTAGGACACCAAGTACTACAGATCATACAAGGGATAAACCAAAGAAAGTGCAATGAACACAATATTCTATGTTTGTAATTATGTGGTCAATTTTAGAGTGTGATAAATGTAGATTAAAATAAATAAATAAAACACACTGATAGAACATTATATCAAAAATAGAATATTAAAATAATAGAAATGCAAACTCAGTATTCTGTTATTGATGTCGTCCTATCGTCCTCTATCTCCAGTGTTTTTTTTAATTCCAGCTGGCTCTCAGATCTTTGAGCTAGGCTCAACAAACTGTCTTCCTAGAGAATGAGATTTAATATGAATGCATGCAATACTATGCTAAGAAATAACTGATAAAATGAAAGACTACGATAATGCTATGAATACTAAAAGTTGATAGTGATAATGCTAAGATGCTATAATGCTAAAATGAAAGTAATCTCTAATTCGTCTATTGTGTGTTGTAACCATTGCTTGGATTTGCAGTGCTATTTATAGAGTTTTCGAAAGCTTCTGATTGGCTAATATGATCGATGACTGCAAAAATTCTTGGCAGATCGAACAGTTGAAGATGGATAAGACTGAAGAAAAATAGAAGAAAACAGAAAGCAAGATTTGTTTTCTTTTCTATAAAAAGAGATAATATGAGATGATAAAGATGAATTGTAAAAAATCATCTTTTTGTGACATTTTGGAAAGATTTTGAAGAAGATAAATAATGAATTATGAATTCGATTATTTATTTAGGGGTGACATAGAAGATTTTGTTAAGATTTGAAAGATAATGAAAGATTTCATAATTAAATAAAATATTTAATTATGATTTGAGAAGATTTGGAAGATATTTAATTAAATTTGTGGAAATGAAATTAATTAAATAAAATATTTAATTAATTAGAAGAAAGATTTGAAATAGGAGAAAAGAAATTAAATTCAATTAAATCAAAGATTTAATTAAACTTAAATGTGATCATTAATTTAAATAAACAATGGTATTTATTTAATTAATTAAGCGTACTTAAGAAAGTGATAATAAAATAAAATGAATTTATTTAATTAAAATGGAAGAATAAACTGAATGAACAATATAATTAAAATAATTAAATTTAATCATATGTAGAAGAATTAATTAAATAATAAATATTTAATTAAATGCCAGGATTTAGACATGACCAATTTTATGCATATACATTTTTCCCCTCTTTGAAGTGATGTGTGAAATGCATTGCTTCAAAGAAATTATTCCTGCGTTCAAAATTTTCTTCGTTTGATTTTTCCCCTTGATTGAAAAATTTAACTGATATGCCCCTAATCTGACTCTGATATGTTTCTGATATTGATGATGCCCCCTCAGGAGGTAAATCACTGATGATCAGAAAATATTGATGATAAAAGTCGGATGATGAAAGGGATACAGTGATTTAGCTCCCGATAAATGATGAAAAAAGAATGCCCCAATTAAAAAATGCCACCAAAAACTGACTTGGTTTGACCCTTAAAAGGTAAAAGGGTAAAAAAAAGACAAGTCATTTTCACTTGTTTACTTTTAGAAACCTTTTACTCTGACGGTGACTTGGCACGATGGAGATTCCCACTCATCGACATAGATTCGAGCAGTCCCACCGATATTAGCGACCAACCGTGTATGGACCACCGGTGAGTCAATTCGAACCTCTTTGCTTTGAAATTTTTCATTTTTAGTCGATTTGGGCATGATTTTAGCACAGTTTTAGGTTTACACAGGCCGTTTTAGTGCATATAGATTATACAATAGCACTTTCGTGGATTTTTGTTGCGCTTATAGGGCATAAAATGGTGCGTATAGGATATCTACAATGTAGTGCATTCGATAAATCAAGTAGTGCTTCTAGGAGGCTAGGGTTGAATTTGGTACTTTAGCGCATTTAGGTTGTAGATTAGTGCTTATAGGGTTTTAGCGCATCCAGGGGGTGATATAGTGCTTTTGAGATGTGAAGTAGCGCTTTTGAGGAAATAGCACTCTTAGGAAACGATGTAGTGCATTCAGGGCACAGAACCGCGCATATGGAGTTTTAGCACATATGAGGAAAATTGTAGTGCATTTAGAGTTTTAGCACTTTTAGGAAAATAGATAGAATGCTTGATAATGAAAATGATGATGAATTATTGCTTCCTTGGTCAATAGATAGTGAAATTGTCATGTCATCATGTTGAGAAATTGATAACTTTGCTTCCCAAAATAGAAAACAAAGAGTAGATAGCTAATAACTTTGCTTCCAAAAAATGAAAAAAAAAGCGTAGATGATTGATATGAATTTTGATAAATTTTCTTTCGATGATAGAAAACAAATAGTAGATTGATTTGAGTGAAAACATATTTGCATTCATGATTGAAGTACAAATAGGATGATGATATTGCTTGTTGATAAATTTGATTCCTGCAATAGAGAACAAATAGTAATAGAATAGATTGATATGATATGCCAATAGATAGATTTTTTATTGATGGTCAGATATGATTTCCTTGCGATATGAGTCTGATATGTGTCATTTGATTGATATGGATATTTTGATATGAATTTGATTGAGGTAGATAGATTGCTTTGATATGAGTCTGATTGATTGTCCTTGTGATGTCCAAAAATAGGAGGTTTTCAAAAACCTCCAGATTAGAGAGCGTTTCCCCACGGGTTGGGATAGGATTCGGGATCTAACTCCCACCGATGTGCAGTTTATAATGAGTTGTGGATTGGGATATTTTTTGGTGATGCCTCCTATCCAGGTCAACAGGAGACTATTGACCGCATTAGCAAAGAGGTGGCACTCTAAGCATAACACATTTCATTTTTTGACTGGTGAGTTAACGGTGACCCCAAAGGATGTGTACAAGATTTTGGGGATCCCAGTGGTAGGTTCCCTTGTGTTCTATGATCACAAGGAGTTGGGTAGCACAGATGCATTGAGGAGGGTGTATGGCAATGCACATATAGCAGGATACTGGGTGTCGTGGGCAGACTTCAAAGGTTGTCAGGCCTTACCTGCAGTGTTAGGTGTTTTCATCGGAGGCTTCCTTTGTCCGGATCGCTGATCAAAGAGGTTATTAGTTGGATGGTGTAGGATCATTAAGTAGATGCTGGGGCAGCCAAGGAGATATGCCTAGGGGAGTTGCATGCTAGCTGATCTATATCATGACTTGCACCAGGTTGCATATAGAGGATCATCGAGTTTGTCCTGCGGTGTCACTCTACTCCAGATTTGGGCATGGGAGCATATTGTTGTTACCAGACCGCTATGTCCAAGAGCTAGGCTACCAGGTAGGCCATATGCGTATGCCTATTCATTTGCACTTGTCCAGCCCAAGCTAGGCAAGGTAGAATATTGGAGACAGACACTAGATGACATGGATGCAGTGATATGGAGGTCGTATATTGATTGTGATGCTTGGGGTACAGATCACCTAGAGATGCCATTTGTAGGTATTCCTCAAATTTTTATAGGCCACACACCATTCATCATAGAGAGATTTTTGGCCCTACGAGTACAGAGACAGTTTGGTTTCACATAGGGTATGCCACAAGGTGTTGCACACTATGGATGGTGCAAGGATGAGCCTGGATGGGGTCCTTGCATTGCTTACCAGATCGCGTACACAGAGTATATGACATTGCAGCCTAAGGTATGGGATCCTAGACCAGATATTGTTGATGCAGGTATGTCAGAGGAGTACTTAGTTTACTATCACACACACTCGTTTCCACGATTTACATGTCCAAATGAGCTGGCACCCATTTTGGTGGTACCTCAGCCAGGAGGTGGGAGACAGGAGGATGTGGCAGGTGGTGAGCAGGCAGCTATCGAAGGAGAGGAGGAGAGTGGAGAGGAGGGGAGCTCAGATGGTAGTGATGGAGATGACGGCGGAGAGGGAAGAGGTGGGGAGTAGATTCCAGTGAGACTGAGCCCAAAATTTTTGGGTAGTGTGCAGATTATGCGGAGGCCTAGGACTGGGTTTGGTCAGAGGACAGTGATCAGTGTCACCTCCACATCATAGCGGGGAAAGATAGATACTCTGCAGGCCCAGGTACAGACACTGCAGGGACAACAGGCACAGTTCCAAAGCCAATTGGCTCAAGCTCAAGGTTTGGTAGCACAACTACAGACATAGCTGGCATAGACACAGGCATAGGCACAGGCACAGGCACAGGCACAGGCATAGGTACAGGTACCTCCTCTTTCCCCAAACCCACAGGTAGCTCAGTTGATAGCAGAGAGGGACTCCTTCATACGGAGGGCAACAAAGGAAGAGGGTGTTGTTTAGAGGCTCATGGGTACTGTGGAGAGTGTATCCCTGTGAGAGGCTATTGCAGAGGGATTTGAGATGGCCAGGGAGGCTGAGTACTATCAAGTCTGATATGAGGAGTTGTGTCCTCCTAAGCACAAACATCCTTTCCCACGGTTCCATAGTAGGACCAGGAGCATAACACAAATAGCTACACAGAGCATGGGGGTTACTGGGCCTCGACGGGATCCTAATGCGGGGATGACTGGCAGGCCATCATCCTCGAGACCAAATCCATCAGGGGGGTCCACCAGCCAGCCTTGAGCCATTGATGTAAGATTATTGATGTATCTTATTTTGTATTGTTTTTTATCATATCTCATGTATCTCTCTATACTGTTTGAGTTTCATTGGACATTTGGACATTTGTATTTATGTTTGATGAGCAATGATATGCAGCGGTGATGAGTTTTGATGATGTGTTGCCTTGATGATATGATGATATGAATGTGCATTTATTTCTACATGATGTGATATGGATTTTGATATGTATGTAAATGATTTGATGACTGATCATGATATGCAGGATGAATTATGATATGCTCATGATGATAATGTATGATATGCTAATGATGATGATTTTATGATATGATTATGATGATGATTTATGATGCGTACTAATGATGTCATGTAGGTAGATGACCTATGTTGTGATTAATGAAAATATGCAATGGGATTTTTGAAATGATTGTAATGTGTTGGCAAATGATGTGAAAATGTATGTATGAAATTTGTGTTTTTGGATTTTTTGAATGCTATAAATAATGATGATGTGATGGGAAATGGATGTTTATATTTATGAGATGATTTTGTGGATTCGTTTATGAAAAAAAATGATATGAAAAATGATAAATGCATGGTAGGATAAATAAATGATATGAAATGTACAATGTAATGAAATGTAATGACATGGTGATAATAATGATATGAAATGATAAAAAAAGGATAATGAAATGTTATGAAATGATAAATGATAATGATAATGAAATAAAAAGATGAAAGGAAATGATGTAATGTTAATGCAATGAAATGATAATGTAATGAAATGATAGTGTAATGAGATGATAATGCAATGAAATGATGGTGTAATGAAAATGATAATAAAAATGAAATGATAGTGTAATGAAAATGTTATGAAAATGAAATGATAATGAAACAAAGTGTCAAAATGAAGTACAATGATAAAAGTTAATGATATGAATAGAAATGATGGGAAATGGAGGAATGAATGATAAATGAAAGGATGTAAATGACATGCAAATGAATGATATGAGAATGATCAATGGCACGCAATGAAATGATATGAAATATGATAAATGAAATGATAATGCATCATGAAGGATAAATAAATGAGAAAGGATCTAAATTATATGAAAATGAATGATAAATGCTAAACTATATGATATGCACAAGACCTAGATAAAATGATAATGAAATGAGGATGAAACAAATGTCTGAATGTCCTCCACAAATAGTCCAAAGAGACATGACAACCGTTGATGTGTCTGTTTAGCCTTTCAAAACTCTAATGTGAATCCAATATGCAACATTGATCTAAATGAAATGCAACTAAATGAAACCAACCGTTTGTTGAGCCTTTCGTTAACTTTCTTGTATCATCATAGAGCATTTAAAATGTTGGAAGTATGTACAAGCATTAGAGGGGAAATTAGCACCAATGATGACCTGAGTACAACTTTCATGATTTTTGATATAGCAAGCGAACACAAGCATCGAGGTATAATTGAACCAAAATGACCTAAGCATTTCTTGCACAAATAGACAAAGACTAACCACTTTCTGATGCAAATGTGGAACTGATGTCAATGATACATTTTGGACATCATGTCTCGCAACATATTTGCACCAAATCAATAGTTAACCTCAAGACAGTAGACAAAGAAAAATCATCCTCTTTCCTTGCCACTCTAGTTCAGTACATCATTGAGTGTGCTCTAGAGAGATGATATCGAAAATCAAACAACCATTGTTCAAAATATAATATTGATATTTCAATCATCATTCAAATTTTAGATCATCTAGATATGAGTCATGATATGGTATTTTGCTGAAAAACTGTTGTGATATCGATCAATGACTGGATAGTTGTTCACATGATTTGATTGTTTATGTGCATGATTGGATTCTATGTCATTGTCTAGCTGTTTTGGTAGAACCTAAAAGTTGACCCCAGGATGTCAACGTTTGCCCCCAATATTGACACAACTTGTTGAAATGAATATGTATGATGATCAAGCCATAGTAAGATGTTTATCACTCTAGGAAAATGGTGACATTATGATGCTGTTATGATGCTAGGATGATAAAAAGATGCATGAAATGAAGGCTAAAAAAGCTAAGTGCAAAACATGAACTAATAGACGGAGGGCTACAAATAGCGTTTGTTTGCCAGATTTTCACTATTTGTTTTTATTGCATTTTTTTATTTCTTTTTTATTTTATTTTTGTATTTGTCTTGTCAATAGGCTACCTATTTCTAGGTTTTCACCCTATGACAATTTTTTTAGATTTTGATGTTTTCTTATTTTTATAGTTTTTTTTTTTTCAGACTTTTTCTACTGTTTTTGTGATTTTTTTAGGACTTTTTCTACTATTTTTGTGATTTCTTCGGGACTTTTTATGGTTGAGAATAACTGCTTCAGACATAATACTTTTTCAGGTGCATGTTGTTGATGGGATCATCGAATAGGTCCCCTTCTGGCATTGATAGTTTATATTCTCTTGAACCATATACTGCTATGACCACATATGGACCCAGCCAATTTGGTTCAAATTTTCCTTTCTTCTCTCTATCTTGTTGATTGTGTGGGTTTTCCTTCAGAACAATATCACCAACCTGAAAGGTGCGAGGCTTGACTATGTGATTATAGCTACGAGACATCATTTTTTGGTATTCTTTCAAATGATCAGCTGCTCGTTGTCTCTTCTCATCAAGAAGTTCCAGCTCTTGCAATCAAGAAACTCTGTATTCATCATCTATTGTGAGACCCTTTAAGGATACTTGTAGTGATGGAATCTCAACCTCTAGTGGAAAAATGGCTTCTACTCCATAGACAAGAGAAAATGGTGTTGCTCCCGTTGGTGTTCGGATGCTAGTTCTGTAGGCCCATAATGCAGGATTAAGTTGAACGTTCCAATCTTTCCATGCATCATTCACAGTCTTTTTCAAGATTTTTAGTATTGTTTTGTTTGAGGCCTCTGCTTGGCCATTCCCTTGTGGATAATAAGGTGTTGAACATCTGTGTTGGATATGGAATCTTTCACAAAGTTTATCGACATCCTGATTCTTGAAGGGTCGTCCATTATCTTTGATAATGGAGTTGGGAATTCCATACCAAGAAATGAGATAGTTGAGTATGAACGATAATATTTTTTTGTTGGTAAACTTAGTGAGAGGTACTGCCCCAATCCACTTGGTAAAGTACTCTATTATTGTGATGATGAACTTGTGTCCATTTGATGATGAAGGATGAATCTTGCCAACTAGATCTAACCCCCATTGAGAGAATGGCCAGGTTGGTGTGAATGGTTGTAGTTCCTGTGCTGGTGAATGGATGAGATTTCCATGTATTTGATATTTAGAGCACTTCTTTACAAAAGTGAATGATTCCCTTTCCATAGTCGGCCAGTAGTAACCCATTCTAATCAATTTCTTGGATAAGGTCAATCCACTTGAATGAGTACCACAAATGCCACCATGAACTTCTTGTAAGGCCTTGTCAAATTTGTCACATTCAAGACATCAAAGTAAAGTACCATCAAGACTGCGGCGATAGAGAGTGTCAGTGATAAGGGTATAGCGAGAAGATTGGCAGATAAAGTTGCGCTTTTGGTTACGGGATAAGTCAGGTGGAAAGATGTCATATTTTAGGTAGGCATAAATCTTGCCATACCAAGGTGAATCATATCCTACTAAGTGGAAAATCATTTAGCTTTTAGGTGTGTCATAGGAAGGTACAAATGATTGTTCCACCAGAAATTCATAGCGAGCCTGAGTTTCTAAAAGTTGTAGCAATGATGTGATCGTGGCCATGGCGTCAGCTGCCCTATTATCAAGTCTTGGAATCTATATGAACTTGATATCTATGAAGTACTTCTTGAAATCATCAACCATATTCTTATATGGCAACAGTTTGTCATCTTTGGTTTGATAATCATCATTGATTTGATTTATGACTAACTGTGAGTCACCATAAACTTGTAGTTCCTTGATCCTCCATTCCAATGATATTTTTAATCCAATAATTAAAGCTTCATATTTGGCTATGTTATTAGTGCATGGAAACATTAGCCAATATGATTGAGGAATGGTGTTTCCTTGAGGGGTGACAAAGAGTATGCTTGCCCCCAATCTGTGTTGAGTGAAAGATCCATTAAAGTATAAAGTCCAAGGTTTTGTTGATTCTACAGTGAAGACATCAACATCTGGAAAGTCAATGTGTAGGGGATGCTCTGCTTGTAGTGGTGCATAGTCCATTGCATCAAAATGAAGTTGTGGATGAAGCATTTGATGAGCCAGAATATAATTTTGATGACTTGTTTGGTAAAAGGCATGAAATGGATGTAAATCCATAGCATAATGGAAATCTCAAGATCGAATGTAGCTTTGTTGAGAATGCTAGTACTAACAATGGCTTTGAAAGAGATGAGGTAAACTCTTCTAACCAAGATCAGAATCAGGGTGATGAGGAATGGACAAAGGAACATGGCTCATGTTGGCTAGATATCCCACATACACAAAATCGAATAAGGGAGAAATTAGAAGAGCTGGGAGATCTAAAACTTTTAGAACTTGTTGGGCCAGGGGGATGTAGAATACATCAAACTAATCAACACTCTCAGATGGATTGCCATGTCTTCCTAGGAAGGATGGAGTTGTATTTCAAGCAACTGATCTCTATTGATGGAATACTTATGGAGGACCCTTGGAGTACATATTCCCCCAATGAAGAGGATGAAGCAACTAGCACACATGAGAATGGAAATCAGTCCATCCGAACTGATGAGACTAACTGTGCGAAAAGGTTTAATTCTTCCCTACCTCTTCATAACCTTGATTCTTGTAGTGAGATGGATTCAACAACTGGTAAAACTCCTCTACCTAGTGCAGAATTGATGGAAGTGGAGAATGGATTCATCGATTCATTCATAGATGATTTCATGATGGTGAATGAGGAAACACCCTTTGGTGAGTTAGCACAAGAAGATGACTCTGCTGATTTAAGTGGTGGACGGATTCAAACAGGTGACATGCTTCAAAATGAGATTTCCAATGAATCTTGTGGTCAAGGTCGAGGAATTAAATGCCAACATGAAATTTTAAGGGAATAAATTCAAGTAGATGTGTAGATCAGTCAATTGTTCTCTGAAGAAGTTCATGATGGAGTACCTTTGGATGAAGCAGAGGAATGCCAAGAAAGCAACTAGGAGGCTATCTCAGAAGTTGAATCTCTTCAACATAACGAAGAGAATAAGACAAGGGAGTTTTTTCTTGATTTTGATTCTGATTGCTCAAATGTGTTGTTGGAAGAAAGTACTTGCTTAATATGTGCCCATACCCTTGATATCAAAAATCATAAGCTGGAGGTAGATTCTCAAACCATAGGGGATGACCTGTTGCAAGAGAATGTTCAAAGTAAGGATTCATCTCAAGAAATTTAGAAATTTTTTGACTCCGTTCCAAAGATGAATACAGAGATGCTACTGAGTGAATATCCTGACTGTAAGACGAACCTTGATTTAGTGGTGTTCCATGAGCTGAGACCTTATGAGGAGGAGATCATACAACACAAGCCTGCATTGGTAACTAGAAATCTTTCGAATCAGGTGGTGTCCTTTCATTATCCTCTATGTTTTAATAATTTTCAGTTTGATTATGATGTTGGGGATAGTAAAACATGTTTGTGGGTAAATCATGACAAAACTAAGAACCCACAGTTGATAATATTTCAAGCTTTATGTCCTCAAAATGAACTTATTGCCTATAAACTTCATATTTCTGAGTATTAAGACAAATTTACTAGGCTTAGAACTGTGCCTAGAAAGTTAACATTGTTGCACACAATGAAAAATCAGTCAAGTCAATGTATAATTTTTTACAATTTTGTGTTTGTAAAGTTTAGCTTTTGAGTTAGTTTAGGATTAGGGTAGGTTAGTGTTAGCTTTTAGTTTAGTTAGTTTTCCTTTGTTTTTTTCCTTTTTTCCTTTTCCTGTTCCTTTTGTTTTTGTTTGTAAATAGTTTGTTTTTCTGTTTGTAGATATTATGTCTGTTTGTAAATAATTTGTTGTTTGTTTGTTTGTTCTTTCCTTCTGTCCTTTTTGTTTCCTTTGTTGTTTGGTCTTTATTTTGTTTTGTTCTTTGGGGTTGATCTGTCCTTTCCACCTAAAACTGTGGGTTGTTATCTAAAGCATACTTTGGTCATTAGGAGAGAAGTGGTTTAGATATTTTTCAGGTTTTCTGGTCGGATGATTTTGTCCTCAATTCATTGTTTCATGCTTGTTGTCAATAAAAGTTGTGGAAAGTTTTGAAAACAAGGTGCAAAGTAAGTAACCTTCATTAGCTCCCTCTGAATCTGTCACAAATCAATAAGATCATCTCCTCTTGTAATGGTATATTTGTCCTAGGATGACAATGTTGTAATACTTGAGGAAAAATCTAATTTTCCAAGTGCTGTCATGAGGTCCATGGTAGTTTTCAACCCAGATCAGGTGTTAAACATCTGACATATTGAAAAGGAATTGAATTAAATATCTGGAGCTCTATTAAAAAAAAAAAAAAAGAAGATTCAATATGAATGGGTGGTTCCAATATCTCTACTGGGGCTATGGACGCCTGACTGGCAATAAAGAAATGTTGTGAGAAAACTAGAGGTATCTTCGTCAAGGCTATGGACACCTAACTGGTAGCGGAGCAATTCCTAGGATATCATTGCACGGCAGCTAAAAGAAAATCAACTCGTGTAGTTCAAATCTTACACGTTGTTGTCCAAAAGATGAAGAAAACTTCATGAGAGAGTGATGCACAATCAAGCACACACATAGATTCAGGGGTAGCTATTGTTGACTTACATTTAAGATCCTAGCTCAACCTTGCTTCTAAAACTGACCCAATTGGAGTTGTGATGTTCATGAACTAGGAGTTCTGGGTAGCTGAATCCTTTAGATTCTTAAAAATGGTTAAACCATTTTCCCAGCCGAGTCACCATTTTTTATGCCCTGCATAACCACCCCATTTTGATTTGGAACAAAACGGGTCCCCCTTTATTTTCCTTTCTTTTCCTTTGGTTGTTTGCTTTGCTTTTGGGGGTTCTTCTATTTTTCTTCTTGAGTTTTCCTTCTGGTGTTGTCTAAATTTGGTTCTGCCTCAGTTGGAATTCGGGTTTTCTCCTGAGTTCGGGATTTTCCACCCAATCTGAATTTTCTCGGATCTCACTTGAGCTCTAGCCAAACGTTGTTGTTCAGGGATTTTTGGTCTTCACGGAATTCTACATGTCCCAGATTTTCCCGAAATCCCAGAGGCCACCAGAATGTCTCCTCCTTCGCGGAAATCCGTTCCACGTGGATTTCCCCGGAATCTGTGAAATGTGAAGAGGTATGGAGAAGTAGGACTGGTTAGTAAATGATGATGCATTTTATGATTAATTGATGCTATTTTGAGATCTCACATGTTGTTCCTTGATTGATAATGATCGAATTAAGTTTCTAGTGGGTGTTTTCATGTTTATTCCGTTAGAATCTACCTAACTTGGAATTCTCCAAAATTCCTCCCTGGCTTGGATTTCGTGGGTCGGCCTGAAACCCGAACTATTTGTATGATCATTTTGTTTGAAGATTTAACGGTACCCTACTGACATAGGATTCATTTTAGTGATGATTTTGATTATTTAACATCTTTCTATGTGATCTTTATTATGGTTTTCTTTGTTGAATGTAGGATTAAGTCGCACACATGATGATATTTCTCAAGTGGGTCCGCTTGGAAGGCTATCCTCAATCCATTTGGTTATGAAAATCAGTTAAGGCAAAAGTTGGCAAGACTTTTCTAGACTCCTACTGACTGGTGGCTTGGCTCTGACTATTTGAAATCTAAAGAATCATAATACTCCCCATTGTGCATCTTATCGGCGTAGGATTATCATGGTCTCCCCGACCCATAATCCGTTTTGTTCAATGTGCGTCTGTGTTGCCTGTCGGTAAGACCTCGGGCAGGTCACGGTGATCCAAGTTCATATGTGGGTCCTTATCAGCATAGGAATCTCTCTCAAAAAGAGGTCTCAGCGACTCCGTTATCTCCCACCGACTGTGGCCAAAAGGATTCATACATCGGCAAAAGGTTTTCCCCCACCAAGAAGTCTTGGCAAGTTCACGAAGTCTCCCCGACTAGCAAGAAGAGTCTAATACTTCGGTGGGAGTTTGTCTTCGGGGAGATCTCTCAGCGAAATCTCAAAGTCTTGTCGACCGCTATCAAACCAAATACTTTGGCGAGACTCAACAATGTTCGGGTAACGGTTCACCGAGCGGCTCTAGACACACCGACATGGCACAAGGGATTCTATCAGTGGTTTTCAGCAAGAGAATTAATAACTCTCGGAGACCAAAGAAAGAACATGTAGAGGATTTCGCCGAGATATCAGGGTTCTATCGGACATCTCCCCGACAAGAGAATGCTATGGTGAAACATGTGAAACGAAGGAATACATGTCGGTATGACTATAGAAAGGTCTCCCCGAAATGAAAGGATTGCCAAAGGAAGAAACCTTCAGCATAATGTCTAGCCGAAACAAAAAAGTCTCACCGAAGGGTCAGTCTTCAGGGGAACATGAAGGGATCAGGGAAAGGTCTCACCAATCGGAAGAAGTCTTAGGGAAATGAAGAGGCATCGGCATACCAGTTGGAGCTCGCTAAGAAGTCTCGACAACCCCGAAGTGTCTTGCCGACGGAATCAAGTGAGCTCAGAGAAGAAAGAAATTGGTCAAAAGAAAGGAGTTCGGGGTAAGGTCTCCTCGAAACATTATAGTCTCTCTGACATCAGAGAGGAGCTCGCCCAAGGAGCCTTGCGTCGCCGTGACTCTTACTGACAGGATATGTTTGGGGAGAAAAAAAAGCTCGCCATGAGGTCTGGGCGACTACGGAGAGCTTCGCCGAAACAAAAAGAGAAGTTGGCGCAAGAAGCCCAACAAGAGGAATTCGGGGAGACTCCAAGCAAATGAGGGGACTTCGCTATGAGGTCATGGTGACAAGCTAAGGTCATGCCGAAATGAAGTGGGGTCTGGCCAAAAAAGAAATGGAGCTCAGCCAAGGATCATACCTTCGCCAAAAGGTCTTGGCGAAGGAAGAAAGTCATGTCGAAAGGAAGAAAGTGGGCTTAGCCAGAATGAAAAAGGAGTTCGCTGAAGGTCTTGCTAATAGCGATGGATCTCCCAGTGAAGGAGGTTGGTATAACCAAGAAGACATCGCCATGAAGTCTGGTCGACCCGATGGGTCTTGCCGATGGTCTTGGTGAGATTGGTATAACTTCTGTAGCTCACCGAAACGTCTTGCCGATTGGTTCACGCTATGCCGATAACAGTTAAAAGACAAAATTGCATCGGGAAGACATGATGAGTGTCTCACCGACATGCGATTCAAGGTGGACCACCTTTGACCACCTGAGAATCTGGCATGGAGAATGTTTAACTAATCAGGAGGAGCTAAGAGGGCTGACCTACGATAGTTTGATCAATTGACTGCCCCTATGGAAGACCAACAAAATGCAAACCAGATGGATTATTTCTAAGATTAGAAGGCAATGGATCAGCTCGGGTGATAATGTAAAGGTCTAAGGAGGCCCGATGGTGCTTCCAGGGGATGGTCAACGAATAGGAAGGTCAAAGATGAAGAAAGGAATTGTGACTCACTGGGGGACAGCTGTAGTGATCGCTGGCAGAAGCAGATCAGTGTTAATGGTGATATTTTGAAGCATTCAAGGTGGACTGTAAGAGATTTCAAAGATGGACACTTAGATAGATGAGTTACTGCTGCAGCAGCAAGAGATCTGCAGATGTTTCCCAGAAATCTTTCATCAGCATGGACAACAGGGCTTTACGTTGAATACAATCATTGACTCTCTTCAAAAGATCTAAGAGCCAACCTTCCTACAACCAAGAAGATATTTTGTAAACCCTAATGCAGGGGGACAACGCATTCTTTTTGTTGCATTCTGTATATAAGGCATTCTTGCCTCTTTGTAAAGGTTGGAACTTTGTAGGGTTATAAAGTAGTAGATAGAGGACATGTAGAATAGAACTGGTAGTTAGGAGTTAGATTAAGTAGAAGACTAATGTATCTTTTAGTTTTCTTAGTGTAAATGGAAACAATTTGGAGCCACAGATTTTCTGTACACTAGTGATTGTGCCAGATTTGTAAATGTTGCTTATCTATCTCACTAATAGTAGAAGCAACCAGATCTTAATCTACTTCATGTTGTGTTCCAGAATGATGTTTGTCTTGAATTAATCATCTGATTTGATAAGTTTTCAAGGAATTGGTTTTTATGTTTTGTTTGAGTGGTAACTTGCAATCTACTGTTGAAATCAGCACTATGAACGAATGAAGTTGTGTTAGTCACAAGTTGACTTTGTTCTGCAGTTTTAATTAGGAATTCCTTGGAAGGTGTCAAGTCTGGTTAATTTGGATGAAGTATCATTATTTTTTGTTCCAAAGCCCTAATCTATCTTTTTATATTTCTTTAAAAACCCCGGTTAGAGTAGATTTAAATTCGTGTTTAACTCTAGAACAGTCCAAAAGCTCAACACCAGTAGGCCCCTTGAATATTACTATTACATTGACCACTGAGGGACATCAACACAGTTGAGAACCAACTACAAAGACCTTGGGAGCTAAGGCATCCATGTGTTGTCTTTATCTTTCAGGAGAAGCAGAGTAGCAATATTTTGTTTGCATGTTGCTATGTCATTTGGGACGTCAACAGGAACTGGCGCTAGGAGGGCTTCATGAGTAATTTTGGATTATTGTGAGTTGGAGTGGGCCAGGCCTTGGAAAACTCAACTCTGATGGGTAGCCCTTTGTATATACCAGGATTCATTCATGAAATACCTGTACATTTGTATGATCGGCTTCCATTATTTTTCCCTAACAATGGGCAAAATGTTTCTGAACATGTGGAAACTTGCAGGCGTGTACTTACTTTTCTCCAGGTTCAGCATGAGCAAGTCGTCTGTCAATTGTTCATCAGAACACTTCAAGGTTCAGCAAGGCAATGGTATGTTAATCTTCCACCAAGTTGTATTTGTTCATGGGCGGAGCTAGAAATCTTATTCTTAGATCAGTTTGGTCCTCACACAAAGACCACTGGGAGAACTCATCCCTGCAAAATCCAATCAGAGAGTTGAGTACTTCACTTGATAATGAAGTTATAACCATATCATCTATTTTCAGTCATCTTCCAAAGCATAGTCCAATGCATCACAATGAAGTTGTGGATGAAACAGTTGATGAGCCAGAATATAATTTTGATGACTTGTTTGGTAAAAGGCATGAAATGGATGTAAATCTAGAGCATAATGGAAATCTCAAGATCAAATCTAGCTTTGTTGAGAATGCTAGTACTAATGATGGATTTGAAAGAGATGAGGTAAACTCTTCTGACCAAGATCAGAATCAAGGTGATGAGGAATGGACAAAGGAACATGGCTCATGTTGGCTAGATATCCCACGTGCACAAAATTGAATAAGGGAGAAATTAGAAGAGCTGGGAGATCTAAAACTTTTAGAACTTGTTGGGCCAGGGGGATGTAGAATACATCGAACTAATCAACACTCTCAGATGGATTGCCATGTCTTCCTAGGAAGGATGGAGTTGTATTCAAGCAACTGATCTCTATTGAGGGAATACTTATGGAGGACCCTTGGAGTACATATCCCCCCAATGAAGAGGATGAAGCAACTAGCACACATGAGAATGGAAATCATTCCATCCAAACTGATGAGACTAACTGTGCGAAAAGGTTTAATTCTTCCCTGCCTCTTCATAACCTTGATTCTTGTAGTGAGATGGATTCAACAACTGGTAAAACTCCTCTACCTAGTGCAGAATTGATGGAAGTGGAGAATGGATTCATCGATTCATTCATAGATGCTTTCATGATGGTGAATGAGGAGGAAACACCCTTTGGTGGGTTAGCACAAGAAGATGACTCTGCTGATTTAAGTGGTGGACGGATTCAAACAGGTTACATGCTTCAAAATGAGATTGCCAATGAATCTTGTGGTCAAGGTTGAGGACTTCAATGCCAGCATGAAATTTTAAGGGAAGAAATTCAAGTAGATGTGCAGATCAGTCAATTGTTCCCTAAAGAAGTTCATGACGGAGTACATTTGGATGAAGCAGAGGAATGCCAAAAAAGCAACTGGGAGGCTAACTCAGAAGTTAAATCTCTTCAACATAACGAAGAGAATGAGACAAGGGAGTTTTTTCTTGATTTTGATTCTGATTGCTCAAATGTGTTGTTGGAAGAAAGTACTTGCTTAATATGTGCCCATACCCTTGATATCAAAAATGATAAGCTGGAGGCAAATTCTCAAACCCTAGGGGATGATCTGTTGCAAAAGAATGTTCAAAGTAAGGATTCATCTCAAGAAATTTAGAAATTTTTTGACTCCGTTCCTGAGATGAATACAAAGATGCTAGTGAGTGAATATCCCGACTGCAAGACGAACCTTGATTTAGTGGTGTTCCATGAGTTGAGACCTTATGAGGAGGAGATCATACAACACAAGATTGCATTGGTAACTAGAAATCTTTCAAATCAGGTGGTGTCCTTTCATTATCCTCTGTGTTTTAATAATTTTTAGTTTCATTATGACGTTGGGGATAGTAAAACATGTTTGTGGGTAAATCATGACAAAACTGAGAACCCACAGTTGGTAATATTTCAAGCTTTATGTCCTCAGAATGAACTTATTGCCTATAAACTTCATATTTCTGAGTATAAAGACAAATTTTCTAGGCTTAGAACTATGCCTAGTCAGTTAAGATTGTTGCACACAATGAAAAATCAGTCAAGTCAATGTATAAATTTTTATAGTTTTGTGTTTGTAAAGTTTAGCTTTTGAGTTAGTTTAGGATTAGGGTAGGTTAGTGTTAGATTTTGGTTTAGTTAGTTTTCCTTTGTTTTCTTTTTTTTCCTTTTCCTGTTCCTTTTGTTTTTGTTTGTAAATAGTTTGTTTTTCTATTTGTAAATATTCTGTCTGTTTGTAAATAATTTGTTGTTTGTTTGTTAGTTCTTTCCTTCTGTCCTTTGTGTTTCCTTTGTTGTTTGGTCTTTGTTTTGTTTTGTTCTTTGGGGTTGATCTATCCTTTCCACCTAAAACTGTGGGCTGTTATCTGAAGCATAATTTGGTCATTAGGAGAGAAGTGGTTTAGATATTTTCAGGTTTTCTAGTCAGATGATTTTGTCCTCAATTCGTTGTTTCATGTTTGTTGTCAATAAAAGTTGTGGAAAGTTTTGAAAACAAGGTGCAAAGTAAGTAACCTTCATTAGCTCCCTCTGAATCTGTCACAAATCAATAAGATCATCTCCTCTTGTAATGGTATATTTGTCCTAGGATGACAATGTTATAAGACTTGAGTGAAAAATTCAATTTTCCAAGTGTTGTCATGAGGTCCATGGTAGTTTTCAACCCAGATCAAGTGTTAAACGTCTGACATATTGAAAATAAATTGAATTAAATATCTGGAGCTCTATAAAAATAAAAAAAGAAGAAGATTCAATATGAATGGGTAATTCCAGTATATCTACTAGGGCTATGGACGCCTAGCTGGCAGTAGAACAATGTTGTGAGAAAACTAGAGGTATCTCCATCGGGGCTATGGACACCTGACTGGCAGTGGAGCAATGCCCAGGATATCATTGCACAACAGCTAAAAGAAAATCAACTCATGTAGTTCAAATCTTACACGTTGTTGTCCAAAAGATGAAGAAAACTTCATGAGAGAGTGATGCACAATCAAGCACACACATAGATTCAGGGGTAGCTATTGTTGACTTACATTTAAGATCCTAGCTTAACCTTGCTTCTAAAACTGACCCAATTGGAGTTGTGATGTTCATGAACCAGGAGTTCTGGGTAGCTGAATCCTTTAGATTCTTAAAAATGGTTAAACCATTTTCCTAGCCGAGTCGCCATTTTTTATGCCCTACATAACCACCCCATTTTGATTTGGAACAAAACAGGTCCCCCTTTCTTTTCCTTTCTTTGCCTTTGGTTGTTTGCTTTGCTTTTGGGGGTTCTATTTTTCTTCCTGAGTTTGCCTTCTAGTCTTGTCTAAATTTGGTTCTGCCTCAGTTGGAATTCGGGTTTTCTCCTGAGTTCGGGATTTTCCACCCAATCCAAATTTTCTCGGATCTCACTCGAGCTCTAGCCAAACACTGTTGTTTAGGGATTTTTGGTCTTCGTGGAATTCCCCGTGGACCAGATTTTCCCAAAATTCCCGAGGCCGTCGGCATGTCTGCTCCTTCGCGAAAATCCGTCTCGCGCGTATTTCCCCAGAATCTGTGAAATGTGAAGAGGTATGGAGAAGTAGGACTGATTAGTAAATGATGATGCATTTTACGATTAATTGATGCTATTTTGAGATCTCACATGTTGTTCTTTGATTGATAATGATCAAATTAAGTTTCTAGTGGGTGTTTTCATTTTTATTCCGCTGGAATCCACCTGACTTGGAATTCTCCAAAATTCCTCCCTGGCTTGGATTCCGTGGGTTGGCCTAAAACCCGAACTGTTTGTATGATCATTTTGTTTGAAGATTTAACAGTACCCTAGGACTGACATAGGATTCGTTTTAGTGATGATTTTGATTATTTAACATCTTTCTATGTGATCTTTATTGTGGTTTTCTTCATTGAATGCAGCATTAAGTCGCACACATGATGATATTTCTCAAGTGAGTCTACTTGGAAGGTTGTCCTCAATCCATTTGGTTATGAAAATCAATTAAGGAAAAAGTCGGCAAGACTTTTCTAGACTCCTACCGACTGGTGGCTCAGCTCTGACTGTTCGAAATCCAAAGAATCAGAATACTCCCCATTGTGAATCTTATCAGCATTGGATTATCATGGTCTCCCCAACCCATAATCCATTTTGTTCAATGTGCATCTATGTTCCCTGTCGGAAAGACCTCGGGCAAGTCATGACGATCCAAGTTCATATGCGGGTCCTTATCGGCATACGAATCTCTCTCGGAAAGAGGTCTTAGTGACTCCGTTATCTCCCACCGACCATGGCCAAAAGGATTCATACATCGGCAAAAGGTTTTCCACCAACAAGAAGTCTTGGTGAGTTCACGAAGTCTCCCCGACTAGCAAGAAGAGTCTAATACTTTGGTGGGAGTTTGTCTTCGGGGAGATCTCTCAGCAAAATCTCAAAGTCTTTCCGACCACTATCAAAGCAAATACTTCAGCAAGACTCAACAATGTCGGGGTAACGTTTCATCGAGCGGCTCCAGACACACCGACTTGGTGCGAGGGATTCTATCAGTGGTCTTCGGCGAGAGAATTAATAATTCTTCGCGACCAAAGAAAGAACATGCGGAGGCTTCGGCCAAGACATGAGGGTTCTATAGGAAATCTCCCCGACAAGAAAATGCTATGGCGACACATGTGAAATGAAGGAATACATGTCAGTATGACCACAGAAAGGTCTCCCCAAAATGAAAGGATCACCAAAGGAAGAAACCTTCGGCATAATGTCTGGCCAAAACGAAAAAGTCTCACTGAAGGGTCAGTCTTCGGGGGAACATGAAGGGATCGGGGAAAGGTCTCGCCGATCGGAAGAAGTCTCAGGGAAATGAAGAGGCATCAGCATAGCAGTTGGAGCTCGCTAAGAAGTCTCAGCGACCCTGAAGTGTCTTGCTGAAGGAATCAAGCGAGCTCAGAGAAGAAAGAAATCGGCAAGAAGAAAGGAGTTTGGGGTAAGGTCTCCCCAAAAAATTACAGTCTCTCTAACATCAGAGAGGAGCTTGCCCAAGGAGTCTGGCGTCGCCATGACTCTTGCCGATAGGATAGGTTCAGGGAGAAAATAAAAGCTCGCCATGAGGTATGGGCGACTACGGAGAGCTTCACCGAGACAAAAAGAGAAGCTGGCGCAAGAAGCCCAACAAGAGGAATTCGGGGAGACTCCAAGCAAATGAGGGGGCTTCGCTATGAGGTCACGGCGACAAGCGAAGGTCATGCCTACATGAAGCAAGGTCTGGCCAAAAAATAAATGGAGCTCGGCGAAGGATCATACCTTCACCAAAAGGTCTTGGCGAAGGAAGAAAGTCACGTCCAAAGGAAGAAGGTGGGCTCGGTGAGAATGAAAAAGGAGTTCGCTGAAGGTCTTGCCAACAGCGATGGATTTCCCAATGAAGGAGGTGTCGGTATAACCAAGAAGACATCACCATGAAGTCTCACTGACCCGATGGGTCTTGTTGATGGTCTTGGTGAGCTTGGTATAACTTCTGTAGCTCGCCGAAACGTCTTGCCGATTGGTTTGCACTATGCCGATAACTATTAAAAGACAAAATCGCATCGGGGAGACATGATGAGTGTCTCACCAACATGCGATTCAAGGTGGACCACCTTTGACCACCCGAGAATCTGGCGTGGTGAATGTTTAACTAATTAGGAGGAGCTAAGAGGGCTGACCTGCAATAGTTTGATCAATTGACTGCCCCTGTGGAAGACCAACAGAATGTAAACCAGATGGATTCTTTCTGAGATCAGAAGGAAATGGATCAGCTCGGCTGATAATGCGAAGGTCTAAGGAGGCTCGATGGTGCTTCTAGGGTACGGTCAACGAATAGGAAGGCTGAAGATGAAGAAAGGAACTGTGACTCATTGGGGGACAGCTGTAGTGACTGCTGGCAGACGCAGATCAGTGTTAATGGTGATATTTTGAAGCATTCAAGGCAGACTGCAAGAGAGTTCAAAGATGGACATGCAGATAGATGAGTTAATGCTGCAGCAGCAAGAGATCTACAGATGTTTCCCATAAATCTTTCATCAGCATGGACAATAGGTCTTCACATTGAATGCAGGCATTGACTCTCTTCAAAAGATCTGAGAGCCGACCTTCCTTCAACCAAGAAGATATTTTGTAAACCCTAATGCAGGGGGACAACACATTCTTTTTGTTGCATTATGTATATAAGGCATTCTTGCCTCTTTGTAAAGGTTGGAACTTTGTAGGGTTAGAAAGTAGTAGATAGAGGACTTGTAGAATAGAACTAGTAGTTAGGAGTTAGATTAAGTAGAAGACTAATGTATCTTTTAGTTTTCTTAGTGTAAATGGAAACAATTTGGAGCCACAAATTTTCTGTACACTAGTGATTGTGCCAAATTTGTAAATGTTGCTTATCTGTCTCACTGATAGTAGAAGCAACCAAATCTTAATCTACTTCATGTTGTGTTCCAAAATGGTGTTTGTCTTGAATTAATCATCTGATTTGAGAAGCTTTCAAGGAATGAAATTTGGTTTTTATGTTTTGTTTGAGTGGTAACTTGCAATCTGCTGTTGAAATCAGCACTGTGAACGAATGAAGTTGTGTGTTAGTCACAAGTTGACTTTGTTCTGTAGTTTTAGTTAGGAATTCCTTGGAAGGTGTCAAGTCTGGTTAATTTGGATGAAGTATCATTATTTTCTATTCCAAATCCCTAATCTATCTTTTTATATTTCTTTAAAAACCCCAGTTAGAGTAGATTTAAATTCATGTTTAACTCCAGAACAGTCCAAAAGCTCAACACCAGCAGGCCCCTTGAATATTACTGTTACATTGACCACTGAGGGACATCAGCACAGTTGAGAACCAACTACAAAGACCTTGGGAGCTAAGGCATCCATGTGTTGTCTTTCTCTTTCAGGAGAAGCAGAGTAGCAATATTTTGTTTGCATGTTGTTGTGCCATTTGGGACGTCAACATAGGTACTGCTTGATTTTTTGAAAGTCCATTTCACACTTATCATCCCATTTGAAAGGAACATTCTTATGCAATAAATGTCTGAAGGGTAGGCTTTTATCTGCCAGTTGTGCAATGAATCTTTGTATAGATTGAAGTCATCCTTGCAATGATCGCAACTGACTAATATTCTTTGGTGGAGGCATTTCCATGATTGTTTGTACCTTGGTTGGATCTACTTCAATTCCTTTTGATGATACTATGTATCCCAAGAGCTTTCTAAACGTGACTCTGAAAACACATTTCTTAGGGTTGACGCAAACTTTGAATTTTTCCAACCTTGCAAATATTTTGGATAATACCTCAAGATTTCCTTCTCTTGTGTATGACCTAGCCAATATGTCATTGACATAATCTTCCATGAATGTGTGCATCATTTCATGAAAAATTATAGTCTTAGCTCCTTCATCAGTAGCCCCAACATTTTTTAGACTGAAAGGCATGACGTTCCAACAATAAGTCCCCCATGGACATGTGAAAGTTGTTTTGTCCTGGTCTTCAGGTGCAATCTTGATTTGGTTATAACCAGAAAAACCATCCATTAGTGAGTACATGGAATGGCCAGCTGTCAGATCAACTATGGTATCAATGCTTGGAAGAGGGAAGTCATCCTTAGGACATGCCTTATTAAGATCTCTGAAATCTATGCACACTCTAACACTTTTGTCGAGCTTGGATACAGGAACAATGTTGGAGATCCATTCTACATAGTCAATTGATCTTATAAATCCCACATTGAGGAGTTTCTTAAGTTCTTCCTTAACTAGTAGTGCAACATGAGGATACATCTTTCTATGTTTTTGTTTCACAGGTTTAACTCCTAGTTTGATGGACAAGTGATGCATTATAAGATCAGGATCAAGACCTGGCATGTCTACATAAGACTAGGCAAAGTTGACTTGATTTTCTCTGAGGAATTCCATGAACTCGGGTACTTCTTTATCTGTCATTGATGCAACTAACTGTAGAATCCTTGTTTTTTCTATAGTTTCAAGATTAACTGCTTTTGTAGGCTCAATCAAGATGGTCGATCGCTCATGATAGTGCTCGGGGAGAGTGTCAAGTATCCCATCATTTGGTGCCTTAAAGAGGTTTTCACCATCTGATACACTCTTTGTTTTATCTTTTGTTTGATCTAACACTGCCAGATTCTGGTTTTCACCATTAGATCTTTATTTTTTATTTTTATTTTTGCAGCTAGGAGACTTGACACTCTCCTGATTAAAGACCCTACACCGAAAATCGCCAGCGGAACAATCATTTACATCATATGTGGAAAGGAAGTTCACGATAGATTCATCAGTTAGAAACATAGGTATATCAAGATGTTCATATAGATCCCAATCGATGAGATCAAGATGTATTAGCGGTAGCAGGGCATTAAGCTATGTGAAATCAGCTATGGCTATGGTCATAACAGAGGTGTCTGTAGGATCCGAGGTATGAGGTAGATCAATGATGGTATTTTCCTCACAATAGTCTTGTTCGATTAAATCTGACTTGGTATCACTAGAATCATAGTTGTGTTGTAGTTCAAATTCATGTGGTTGGGTCCCTGAGCCTTCTCCTTTGATTAGAGTAGGCATATACTTGTGTATCACATCAACCCTCTTATCCCTCCAGAACTCATCATTGTGGATGGTGTCCCATTCATATTCTCCAGAATCTGTGTTAGAGTTATTATCCTCAAAATTTTGAATTGACATTGTCAAGCAATCTTTCCTTAGATCATAACCTTCTTGCAATGTGAGGGCAGTATCATGTGATTGTTTAGATGTTATTTCTTTTGAGTTGGTATCATAGCCCAATCATGTCTTATCTTTTGCAGCAAGTCTTGGTAGGTGAATAGGCTCAACTACTCCTTTTCTCTTTCTGATAGGACCATTACCATCATAGCCCATCTTTTGCATGATTGAGTATCCTTTACCATATTGATCCATTGGTAGATTAACATTTAAAATTATTTCATCTTCATCTTCATCTTTATCTTTATAGAGCCACTTTAGAATTTCTCTTTCTTCGAAGTCTTCCATGGGGAATTTTTCCTTGATAAATTTTCCATCAAACTTTGTAGTTGGTTCCATTGGTGGTTGTGTTGATGTTAATGCTACAAATATCTAATGTTGGGTGATAAAATGTTTTCCATGTGACCGAGGTGACGTAGGGAGATTAGCCAGATAGAGAGAATATTCTCTTACTCCATTATCCTTGAACCATAGTTTCTTGTCAAAGCTTCTAGTTAGCTGACTAATTTGTGTATCAACTTTTGGAGAAGTACTAGCAGGTGCTTCTCGATTGTTGGGAACCAAAGTGTCTTGACTATCTTTGATGTTGGCACAAGTTTGACTGTGATAATTATCAGTTGGTATCATGATCTCCTATCCATCATAAGGAAACTTAAGACATTGATGATATGTAGATGGGACAGCTTGCATTTTGTGGATCCAAGGATGACCCAACAAGATGTTGTATGCAAGATCACGATCTAACAGTTGACATAAAATATTTTTGATAACAGGTCCCACTCTGACTGGTAGCATGATTAAACATTTGGACGCTCTTTCCTCGTCATCGTAGGCTTTGATAGTAATCTTTCTTTTGGGATCAATGGAGTCTTCAGAAAATCCTAAAGCTCGAATTAATTTCATGGTACATATGTTCAAACCAGCACCTACATCTATTAGTACACATCTAACACGAAACTTTTGGATCATGACTTCTAAGTATAGTGATGAATTATGGGGATGAGTCATGGAAACATCATCTTTTTTAGAAAATGAGAGGCATGTGGGTGAGGAAAAATGTCCCACCATGGCTTGAAATCAATCCACATCCAGTTCAGTGGATACAGTTGTTTCAATGAGGGCCTTGTCTAGAATTTCCTTATGCGCTGGGGAAATCTTCAAAAGTTCTAAAATAGAGATCTAAGCAAGAGTTTTTCCAAGTTAATTGATTAAATCATATCGATGTTGAGGCGAGGGCACAATGGATTTTGAAGGAGCACCTTTTAGGACAACTTTAGCTTGTGCCCTTGTTGTTACATTAACTTCTCCATATTCCATTTTCTCTTTGACTTTTATAACATTAACCCGCTCGTCATCAATGTAGATATGATTTATTACATGCTCATCGATATGATTCACATTTTTTCCAAAAGACTCACCCTTTTGATAGTTGGGAAAAGGGTTTTGAAATGCTTGGTGGTCTTCGTTTGATTGTTGATTTCCTTCTATTGTGATGGTGCCATTTTCGATTAAGTATTGAATAGTATTCTTCAAGGCTTGGAAATTATTCGTATGATGGCCCTTACACCTATGATATTCACAATAGTGTGCATCATTCCACGATGGTGGTTTTATGCTGGGTTCGAAGTTACGTTGAGGCAGTAGGGTAATAACATTGTTTGCCATCAAGTCTTTAAGGGCGGATTCTAGAGATTGACCCAACGAAGTAAAAGTTCTTATGTTGGAGAAAAATGAAGATCGTTGTGGATTCATGTTTGATGTATTCCCTAAGGAATTTTCATTGTTGTTTCCATGATATCCTTGAGTGTTGGGATTATTTTGATTTGGAACAAAAGTTTTATTTGGGTTATTCCTCGGAGGAGGAGGATTGTTTCCTTGATTTGTAACTGAGTTGACATTATTATAGTTATTGTTGCGAGGAACACTAAGAACAACTGGCTTAGTTGAGACATGATGTGCATCTACAACACCATCATTCACCACATTTTTGTTGCGAGTCCAAAACTTAGATTTGTCATTGTGGTGATTTGATGAGCTAGGATTGTCTTTATCAATTTTGATTATCCCCCTCTGGACCAATGCACTTTCAATTGTGATAGCATTTTCAATCAATTTCTAAAAAGAGGGAGGACAATGAAGATTTAGATGATAACTCATCTCTTGATACAAGCTATTTATGAAGGTAGTGATCTTTTCCTTTTCAGGAACATGACGTGGATATCTAGCGAACAATGTTCTCCATCTCTGAAGAAATGTAATGAATGGTTCACCAGGTTTTTTCTTATCCTTGCATAGATCAATCATGGTTATTTGGTGTTGTATGTTGTAGGAATATTGTGATATGAACTCGTTAATCAATTCCTCAAATGTCTTGACAGGCAGTGTGATTTTTGATAACCATTCCATAGATTGGCCTCCAAGACTTCTAGGAAACAAGTGCATTAAGTATGTATCCTCATGAGAAAACTCTAAAGTCATGTTTCAGAAGTCCCTAATATGGTCAATTGGGTTTGATTTCCCTTTATAACGATCAAACTTTGGTATTTCACAATGCTTAGGAAATGGGATCATGTTGAGACGTCGATCAAAGGGATATGGACAGATGTCATCAAGAGCATATGTCTTCGTTGTGGTTCCCCCTTGTAGGTCTTTAACTTTCCATTGAAGTGCCTTAAATTGTTGATACAAGGCACTAATATCGATCAAGGGTGTCTCATCAAGATTCTTTTTTAAGTTCTTAGTATTGAAATCATGAGGTAACTTAGCTCCTTTGTTAGCTAGATATAGGAAATATTTTTCTTTGTTGCACTCTAAGATCTTTTCTAATGCTCTGTGAAATTTAGGATCTTGCTCGGCTTCTCGAAGGCGACGCTCTTCTTCTTGTTCATCGTCACTATCTTCAAGGTTTTTTCTCAGATCTCTGTTGGAAGTAAATGGATCATTTTCTCCTTCGTTCATGTTGTCTTCAAAAAGGGGATTTCGACTCACACTATAAAGAGGATCACTATTTTTACCTTCTTCTTGAGTTCTTGGGGTATGATCTTCTTGTTGAATATCTTCCTTCAGCTTATTGTATTGTGATCTTGTTAAAATAGGCATATGATTTTGAGATGTTCTTCTAGACTTAGATCATAGTTTGACAAGTGCAAAAATGATGATGTTTTGATCTAATAAGATGAGAATCCTATGATATGATCAAAATGATGTTCCTAATTTGTGATTGTGACTTCCAATGATAAAGGATGTTAGAATCCTATTTGGGGAAGTTGAATCAGTAATCAAAAATTTGTTTGAAAGGTGCACTTTTAAGATTTTGATCCTTGTTTTCAAAGAATGATAAGTATAGCCTAATTCACTGAAGGATTTGGCTGGAATGTGTTGGATATTCAATAGAAGGTTGTGGTATATAATTGAACTCAAGAGGTTGATTATGATTGTGTCGTTGTGATAGAGCTCATCTCTTAAAATAAGCCCGTGAATCTAAAGGGTCTACAACATATTCGTCAGTAAATCCCCTAACAAAATCTTGGTACCTATAGAGAAATTTGCGGTAATGGAGCAAGACGTTTCGACTCTTGTATAAAAACTTCCTTTGTTGTAAGGTTTTTTTGTAACCTAGAGGTTTCTTGGATTTCTTGATTCTATTGGCAATTGACTTCTTGAGAAACTTGGTAGATTTCAACTCCCTAAGCATGAGAGAAAATGTCGATATGCTATTGGACCGAGGATGCTATAAACTTAGATCTGTCAAAAAATAATGATTCGGGGAAGGTGCTAGATTCGCTACTCTGTCCCCTATATGCACTGTAAAAATAGGCATATGCGCTAGAGAAATAGTCAAATGCGCTACAATATGTCTCATATGCACTACTCTATGTCCTATATGCGCTACAAAAAAGCTATTGTGACAGTGACCGAAAAACTTGTTTTTAGAATACCTAGTGTATGTGCTAAAACACTCAATGTGCTAAAACAGACTCTAAAAGCGTTGGACTAACCAGTCAATGCACTAGAATAGACCTCATATGCACTAGAATATACCCTATATGTGCTAAAACAGTTTTCCAAGGAAATTTTTTGAACAGTTTGTGGGCAGTTTTAGCTAAAATTTGGCATGTTCATTTTGGATGATCTTGTATCTGAATTAGTGTGATTGAAAACACAACAAACACTCTGACAATAGTTGTTCTTAAGCCCTATACTAAACATCAAGTTTATTTTCAAAAAAATGTTTTTCAGTAAAGTGTTTTCACAGGTTTGGTAGATAAAAGACAATTCAAATAGATTCACTCTTAGTACTCAAGTAGGTCATCATAATAATCAACAACCCACATCTTAAAACTGCGTTGACTCACACAGTCGTGCCACCCCCGAAGGGGCACCTATGTTTTTGTCTTTTCCAGGCGCATACTCAGAGTGACGCAAGTGGATACCGGATCCCATGAGCAAACGGTCCTTGGCAGTTATATGGTGAGTATCTTGGGGGCAGATTCTTCCCTCCCCTTACACTATGATTATTATGATGTTCAGAAACTGACATGGTGAGATACTACACTATGTTCATAGTAAGGGTTTTCATTCGGTACGGCAATAATAAACTCCCTCAAGAGACCTCCCAACCTTTAGAACAAAGGCTTTGGGGATGGTTATCTTGCACACTACCATCGAATTGTGTACTTTCCCCAAATTCGCTTTTGATTATAGTGGGTCAAAAAACTTGGCTTTAGTTGTTCCCACTTAGGTCATTCCTCTTGGGTGAGTACTCTTTCCCACAAGAGTAGGCCTTCTAAAGGATGTAATAAAGCATTGAAATTGCATGAATTTAAAAGGAAAGTCTAGTATTTTGGTCACCCAGTTAAGGGGAGAGCAGAGACCTATTGCCACAAACACAGTAGATAATGTTCTTTTTTTAAAACCCAAATCACAATGATCTAAACTATGTGAAGATGTTGCTTCACAAAAAGCATGGGATTCATTTTAACCTCAAAATCAGTGTGTGGTGACTATCCTAGATTGCTTCATTTTAATCCATGTCTACCCTAGGGTTGCTTCTTTTTAAAACTATATGTGACTATCCTAGATTGGTTCTTTTTAAGCCAGAAAAGGTTATGTCTGCGGAAGACATCAGATTAAGAAACTTGTTTAGTTAAAACTTGCATGTGCCAAAACATCACCTATATGCGCAACAGTAACAAGTAAATGCACTAAAACAGATCCTATAAGTGTTGTAGAAAATCCTAAATGCGCTAAAAGAACTCTTAAATGGGCTAGAATAAAATGCAGTAAAAATTTTGCAAAATTTTTAGTAAACTGAGTAGAGTAGATGTGCCATTTTGTTCCTTATAAGCATCGTTTTGTTCCTTAAATGTGCTGAAACAGTTCCTGAATCCGCTAGAAGACCTACAAAAGCACCGAAAGAAAACCTGAATGTGCTGCAAAAACCCGCGGATGCGCTAAAATGGAAATTTTTGCTGAAAATCCGAATTCCAAAATGCAAAATCCTGTCAAAAAACCTATGAATAGACGTTAAAAATAGGGCAAGGCCCCACGGTGGGCGCTAGAAATGTGTGGTCAATTTTAGAGTGTGATAAATGCAGATTAAAACAAATAAATCAAACACACCGATAGAACATTATATCATAAATAGAATATTAAAATAATAGAAATGCAAACTCAATATTTTGTTATCGATGTCATCCTATCGTCCTCTATCTCCAGTTTTTTTGTTGATTCCAGCTGGCTCTCAGATCTTTGGGCTAGGCTCAACAAACGGTCTTCCTAGAGAACAAGATTTAATATGAATGCATGCAATACTATGCTAAGACATAACTGATAAAATGAAAGATTACGATAATTCTATGAATACTAAAAGTTGATAATGATAATGCTAAGATGCTATAATGCTAAAATGCAAGTAATCTCTAATTTGTCTATTGTGTGTTGTAACCATTGCTTGGATTTGCAGTGCTATTTATAGAGTTTTCAAAAGCTTAACTAATTGGCTAATATGATCGACGACTGTGAAAATTCCTTGTAGATCGAATGGTTGAAGATGGATAAGACTGAAGAAAAATAGAAGAAAACAGAAAGAAAAATTTGTTTTCTTTTCTATAAAAAGATAAGATGAGATGATAAAGATGAATTGTAAAAAATCATCTTTTTGTGAGATTTTGGAAAGATTTTGAAGAAGATAAATAATGAATTATGAATTCGATTATTTGTTTATGGGTGACAGAAGGCTTTGTTAAGATTTGAAAGATAATGAAAGATTTCATAATTAAATAAAATATTTAATTAATTAGAAGAAAGATTTGAAATAGGAGAAAAGAAATTCAATTCAATTAAATCAAAGATTTAATTAAACTTAAATGTGTAATTAATTTAAATAAACAATGGTATTTATTTAATTAATTAAGCGGACTTAAGAAAGTGATAATAAAATAAAATGAATTTATTTAATTAAAGTGTAAGAATAAAGTGAATGAACAATATAATTAAATTAATTAAATTTAATCATATGTAGAAGAATTAATTAAATAATAAATATTTAATTAAATTTCAGGATTTAGACGACCAATTTTATGCATATACAATAATTACACTTGAAATGAAAGAAATTGAGATAACAACTCTGCAAACTAAAACAAAAAATTGAAGGGAGCCAATACAAGCACAGAAAAGAAATTTTAGATCCTGAAGATTGGAAAGTCAAATTCAATAGGGACTAAGATGCCAGTAAGGGCATCTTGGTCCTACTGGTGAGATTTTTAAGTTCTAGGGACTGAAACAGATAGCAAACAATAGAGAGATGATTCTGGATCAAAAACCCTTAGAGGGACTAAGATGCTAGGAAGTGCCTTTTAGTCCTAACAGAGGTTTTTCTCAAAAAAACAACAAATTTTGGATTGTCTACAGTGTTTATAGATTTCCTATTCAGGATGCTGATGTTTAGAAATAGAAAATTATGCCAATGCATGCAAGGAAAAGTAACTTGTAACAAGCAAATGAATGTAATGTTGAATGCAATTTTTCCAATTTTGAATACAATAAGAATGTTTCTAAATGGAATTAAGATGGTGAACAATGCACTTTTTTCATTTATTGGATGAAATGAAATGATGGAAGAAAGAAAAAATGCAACCTATATGCACTTTCACTAATGCAAATATAAGAAACCCTAGATGCAATTTCACTAAATATAAGAAACCTTAAATGCAATTTCACTAATGTAAGATGCAATGCAAGAATGAATGCAATCTAGATATAAGACTTTAATGGACACCAAATCAGAAAATGAATGGTCAACAAGGTCAGGTTCACCAAAATTATTGGTGGAAAACTGGAGATGCACAATGTTCCCCATTCTCCAACTAATCACTCAAGAATGTCCTAGGAGTCCTAATTGGATTGACTATCAACCTCACAAGGTGAGTAAATTCTCAATGAGGAGGACCTAGGAGGGGGTTCTTTAAGCTTTTAGGTGTTCACCACCAAGAAAATTCTTGGAAAAGACAAATAAACATTCAACTTACAAAACCTAGTTATGCAAGCTCAATGAGAAATGTAAATGATGAAATTATGCAACAGGAAGTTAGGATTATGTACCTAGGAAACTTGGAAATGCAACTGTAAGGATTCCAAAAATGCAACTTAGAAGTTGTCAAAATATGCTATGGAGGACTATAATTCCCTTACTTTTTTCTTAGTCTCGTTGTTGTTTTTGGGTATGTGCAGGATCATCATGGAAAAAACAGGCCCTTAAGTGGCAAAAAATTCAGAAAAATCAGATTTAGGCAACTTGACGTAAAAATTTGAATAAGTTATCTATATTATTTCAAAAATATGTAAGAATATAATCTGTAGAAAATTGAATGTAGTTTCTAAACTACTAGGTTTATTTAAAAAAAAAAAAAAAACAATCTATTTGGTGAAAATTTGAAATTTCAATGCAGTAGTACTTAAATTTCGGAAAAAATAAGAAGTAGGTGTCCGTCTGACCACCCTAACCACAATAAAATGATAATATTTTTTTATAAGATTTTAGAAATAAGTAGAGGACTCGTGTCTAGATGTGATGCATAACTTTTTGTAATTTTTTTCCAAGAACAATTAATTATGATTTTTTATTACAACTTTTAAAAATATAAAACTCATATGTCTAACCACCTTAACTTGGTCAAAAATTCATGAAATTCAATTGTTCTTTTTAATTCTATAGTATCATAGAATGCGCTGCATGTTTTGGATTCAAAAATGTGATACTATTTGAAATCTATAGATGTTTTTCAATCAGCCTATCAATTAGGACTTTAGTCGTAATTCAAATAGAAAATGAATAATAATTATTTATTAAATTCAAAGTAAAGCATAATTTATATTGGTGGAAAGCTGAGAATCTCCTTTAAAAACCCTTTTCATTTCATCAATTTTGGGTAAAAAGAAGGTCATCAACCACATACCCTACAAATACCCATCATATCGCCACTTTTTGGCCCATCATGATCTTGCACATACCCTTTTCGAGGTAGATGCGGAATCTTTAGATGTTGAAACAAGATCCAAAAGAATCTCTATAAAAATTGACTGGGAGGACTAAGACACCCTTACTATTGTCTTACTCTTGTTTGGAATTTATGAAATCTCTGAATGTGATCCTGTGCTCCAAGGTCTACACTTGCTTCTTCTCAAATCTAAGGTCCTGAATCTTCCAGATTTGGCTTGTAGGTGAGTTTTTGTGAAGATGACAACTTTGCAATGCAACTTTGCAACTTTGCACTTCAAATGATCTTCAAGTCTTCAACCTAAATCTGCAATCATAAACATGCAAGAGAGGAAAAACTTATTGATTGTTAGTGAATGGGGGTTTTCCTTGGTCAAACCCCTTGTTGGTAATTAAACCTTGAAATGAAATAGAATAATGAAGGGAAATGATGAATGAACAACATACAATGCTGCAAATCACCAAACCCTTGTTGTAAAGTTTGTAAACTTGGGTGAAATGGCTACAATGGATATGGATCTTGAATCAAAGGGATACTTGATAGATATGGACTTGAATTTCTTGCTTGAATCAAAACCCTACATCACAAATGTTAGCACAACAACACAAATGATGCAAGAAGATCTTTGATATAATGCTTGAATCTTGATGATGGCTCCAAATGCTTGATAGAATGCTCTAGTAAACTCAATTTGATATTAGGAATGCTCTCACAAAATACTTAGCCTCTTCGATTAGAATGAATGAATGAACCTTGTATTTATACTTATCTATGCTTAATATCCTAAAATTATATCACACCAAGTCGACATATGAATTCATTAAATAAAGGAGGCTAAATCCCACCAAGCTTTGAAATTGAATCCCAAAAATACCTTAAGGGGGACTAATACGCCCTAGGTGGAATCTTAGTCTTGAGGCATGAAACTCAGGGCATAGACACCAAAAAGGGCCTAATTAAGATGCCTCAAAATCAGGGTCCCAAGACCTTTTGGGGGACAAAGATGCCCTAGGTGGCATTTTAGTCTTGACCCAAAAATTGAGACACTCAGATAGAATCATCAAATTATCATTTATGCATTGGATAATGTTGGGATTAGCTAGAAAAAGATATAATTCATAGGGTTTGTAGATGCAAAATAGGACCAATTAAGACATAAATAGGGATAAATAAAGCAAGGCGGCCCCAAACAAGTATGAAAATGAAAGGGTATGCATTTTACTACACTACAAAAAGTACATGTTAACAACAAATTTAGAGTCATATAATGACAAGGGGAAACATCGTTTTGATCAAGAAATGAAGATAAAATCATGGTAAATCCAACATATTCAATTTTAACAATTTCAATGGCTTCTATCTCAAGGTATTCTAGACTATTCATATTTTTAAAAGATCATGTATAGATTCGCCATATTCATTATGATTTATACTTTTTCCAAAAATAGTCTAGGTAGAGCTACCACTCAAGCAATCTTTGGAAAGGGTGGATCAATATTGATTCCACCCCTCTATTAATATTTACTTTCCAAATCAATTATGCTCAAATTATCTCTCAATTTTTCAAAATAATTTACTTACCAAGAAATTATAAAAAAATATTTGTGCATTTCTCTTTTTACATGCAAAACTTGAAATTAATTTCTAAACTTACAACTTTGATAAAATGATATTTGATATCAATTTTCTTGGATCGACCATGCTATGCAATATTTTTAGATAATTATTTGAAACAATTATTCTTGCAATAAAAATTATTTCTCCATTTCATTATAATTTAAGTCTAATGATACTTCTCTCATCCAGATTTATTAGCATGATATTGAACTGACAACCATATTATTGTCCTAAACTATAGACATAAATACAACGGCTTGTTTTAGAATCTCATGACACTACTCTTGAACCAAAATTAAAAATTCATTTATAAATGTTCTTCCTATTATCAATGCTACTTTCTCAATATTATTTTTCTTTCTTTCAAGTGAATGTATTTTAGTTTTCCCATGTATAGTTTAGGGATTAAAATTGTACTATATAAATTATATTAGGCCATGTAGATATCAAATACATATATGTAAAGCTAATATTTTATATAATCTTTACATATTTTATATAATTTTGAGCCTGCTTTGTTGTTGAAATCATATTTTCCTAAGATTTACTATGTTTAAACTAGAGCACATGAGTTGGTTTACTATTCAAAATTTTGAATATCATAAAGTTATAAAAATTCCCACCATTAATTTGGTTACCTTCGATAACAAGAACGTGTTCCACCAACCCTAAATCTATCATCTTAAATTCTTTCTACAATAATAATCAATTTTTTTTAATAAATAAACTTCTATTTCTCATAAAAAATGAAATCATCTACATACATCAAAACTATTATAGAATTTCAACTTGTTTTTTTACCTTTGATGGAGAGTTTTGGGTTCAATACTACTCTTGTTAAAACTATTTCTTCAAAATGCATATTTGTATAGCTATACCAAGCCCTGGCTACTTGTTTGAGCCAATATAAATATTTTTATAGCTTATATATTTTATTTTCTTGAACCAAAATATCATAACCAATTGGCTACTCAAAATAAACCTCTTCTTCTAAAACACCATTTTAAAACATGGATTTTATATACATTTGATACACTTACCAATTGTGTTGAGCTACTATTGCTAAAATTTCTCCAATTGTGTCCAATATTTTCACAAGTGAAAATTTTCATTTTAATCAATTCTAGGCTATTGAAAATACTCTTTTTTTATCCAAACTTTCTTTACACCTTTTCATTTCATCATTTTCAATGTATCTAGTTTTATAAACCAATTTAACATGAATGACTTCTTTTCATGTATTTGAAGATCCACTAAATCCCTTTTCTTTTCTTTTTTATCAATCCTACAATATCCTTGTAGATAACACTAAAAAATAAATAAAAATTTATGGCTACAAGTTTTAGATCAACTTCCAAAAATAAAACAAAAAATACTAAAAATATGGTTTTCTTCTTCATTTTGTGTTGTCTCGCATATTTCTCATGAGATTCTTGTCTTCATTGGAATTGGTATTGGCATAAATCTTATATTTGGAGATTGTATTAATGGCCAAATAGGGATACTAATTATGGTGGAGCTATTTCTTGGTATAGAGGGAAAAAAATCCACACTTCTTGTTGGGTTTGAAAACCACAACCCCACTTCCTAGAACATAATTCACTTTCAAGGCCAAGGTTTTCATCATGAAATTAAAACCTTCTCATCCATTAACCATTGAGGGTTGAAGGTCAAATCTATGAGAGTATTTTTTCTCTCCTACTCTTCAAGATCAACTTAGACTGAAGTGGGAGATCCTAGAGGTTTGATAATAAAATGGTTAACCAAAATGATGATAGATAAACCTACTCTATTGTTTTGAATCTAAATATTGTCACTAAGACAAGAAAAATATATATATTAATACATTTATATATTTTATTTTTTTGTGCAAGAATTCCCCACCTGAAATAGATTCTTTAAGGCTCCCTTAAGATTGAATCTCTAGCTAAAATACAAGATCGTGAATGTATAGCACTCATTTTATTCCTAAAATATTGATTAATGGTTTTGATTTGTTTTGAAGATGTGAAATTGCTCAAATGGATCTAAATTGGTGCATATCCAATTGGGCTACATAGCCACAAATAGTAGAAAGGAAAATAATCAATGCAAACATTGAAGGATCGATCTAGGCATATATTCCATCACATTACAAAAGTTTAACACAAAGCATACTTTATAATCCAAAACTAAACTACATAAATTTAGATGAAGATAATAAATTATTATTACAATGTTTTCAATATTTTAATTTTTTGCCACTATATCAATTGCTCAATAAATTCATATCAGCAATTGTGACAAGAGAGAACCTTAATAGGAAGTTAACATCCAAATCCTAAAGATACACAAATAGAATTAGAGATATTATATGCATAAAACCCAATACAATTTTTCCTTCAATGTTCCAAAGCCTCGCCCTCTTTTTGTAGTTAGATGTAGCATAATTTTAGCCCTAGAAAATCATTGTAGGACCATTATAGAAGAACCAACCTCCCTTTAAAAATTATCAAAATTTTCTCTTTAATAGTTATAAGGTGTCAACCCTAATCATTACATTGTAGTAATTTGAAATCAATATCCCAGATACATTATGATGAATTAATACATGTAGCTAAGGAATGGATTTGCAATAATGGTGAGTAATCAGAGGTGGGTGAAGGAGAAATGTGGCATTTCATTTGGTGCTCAATATTAAAATAGTTTAAATAGATTTTACCTTATATTTGGCTTCTATTGCAAATTATTATTCTTGCACTTTAAAATTTGATTTACTATGATTATATTGTTGCATCCTTTACTTTGATCAAACTCCTTACAAATATTGAGCTTCAAGAAGGATGTATGCAATACCATAGATCTCCACAACATAGGTTAGTTTTATTTATTTTTCAAATTACCAAACATGAGAAAGACTCTTCATCAGGCCTTTATGAGCACAAGTGCATCATTTCATCAATTACCAACTAACACTAGTGCCTCTCTATTTCTCTATTGACCTCTCATCACTAATTTACACTTAGGATAGAGCCATGCACATCCCAAACACCTCAATAAATAATAGTATGTAATGACCTTCAAATATGTCAGGTCGAGAAGAGAGGGTCTACCACCTCGTCAGTCTAACAAGAATAGTGTAATTCTTTGCACATCAAACCTTTCTATTAGTCAATAGGTCATGGTAATGAGAGTATGGACTACCCTGAAACTTTGAAACTAATAAATTTTTAAACTTTGAAATACACAAGACAAACACAAGTATTTCTAACATCCCTTAACACTAATACTTGGTATAATAACAAGGACCACCCCAAAACTCTGGCATACACAAAGAAAACAAAAGTATGTTAGACTTGGAGATGAGCATGCATGAAAGAGGTAAATTGATCTATAGATATTTCAAAACAATACCAGAGGTGAACATGATAAAAATACATCCCAAACCCAACATAAAATAATTTTCCAATTTTAACCAAAGCACTAAATCTTCCATCAAAAGATTCCATCTAAATACCTTTTTTTTAGTCATTAATCTAGTCCTATTATTATGATTCATCTTCACAAAAAAAACATATTTGTTAATTATAGCTTCTTTGGTAATTGGATTGTATAACTTGCTTACGAGATTCAACTCTAAAGAAGTACCTTACATATGCATGCATATTGGGTTTTCTAAATAGATAAAGGATAACCTAATATATCGCTTTTGTATAATGAAAAGGGGATCATCTAATTTAATTAATGTAATACAAGTATGTATTAGGGGTTAGAAATCATGTGTACAAGGTGGTGGGATTTTTATAAGTGACATTCTAAATCCTTTGTAGATCACTTTGCATAGGTAAATTAAACGAAATCATATTCACTATTCTAGTATGTCCAAGGTTGTGAAGCTACCTTTTTCTCTACACCAAATGTTCTTGTATACATGAGTGTCTCATAATCCTAGGGTCCTTAATTCCAACTCTAATGTAGTCAACCAAGGAAATTGTGATCACACCAAGGACATGTAAATTTAATACAAACCCAACCAAGTTTCCTAAAACTAATTATTAGTCACCTCTTGGAATTGGCATTACCCTGCCCAATAGAATTACCATTGATAGATTGGAGTGTAGAAAATTGTACACCTTTACAATTTCACACTATGTTTGCATCCCCTTAATTAATTGGACTTAATTAAGCCTCTAATTGACCAAATTATGCATTCCAAAACCTTATTATTCTCATTTTCTCGAAAGGGAAACCTATATTAAATAATTGCCAACAGTAATTAAATCACCTTAGAAATTAGGTGTCCTGGACTTGGGTCCCCTTTAAGTCCTAAGACAAAAAATTTAATATGTTTTTTGGAAAAAAAATAATAATTATTCAAATTCAAGTTTCAAGTGTTGGATTTTAGAATCTAATTTTTTAGGAAATTAGATAAAAATCTATAAATACAAGGTTTTTTTATCAATTCAAATCTAAGCATGATCTACAATTAAGGGGAGTTTCACAAGAGAAAATATTATTATCAAGAGCATTGAAGAGCTCAAGTTTATCATTCACCTATAGCAAAAATCAAGATCATATCAGTATGTCAAATTTCATGTGTGTTCATGCCATCTTTTGGAGCTAACATTGTGATGTAAGTTTCAAGCATTCAAGCATCAAATCAATCAACCAATCAATCTAATTCATGCAAGATCCAAACTTTGGAGTGATTTGTTTGACTTCATTCCTCTAAGGACATCCATTAAGGGTTTAGTGAGTTCTAACAATATTTTTCATTCATCAATTCCTTCATTTTATCATTATTTCATTAACAAGTTTTAATTACCAAACATGGGGTTTGACTAAGGAAAACCCCCTTTCACCCAAAAAAAAACATTTTTTCATCTCTTTGTATGTGTAGGTGAAGGACTGAAATTTGATCAAAGAAGCTAAGCATAAGGAAATAGGGTGCTCCACCTTTTAGGAGATGGAACACAAGTAAGGGGGCGTATCTCACTCTAGTTCATTAAAGGAAACCAAGATCCCTCAACCAATTGACTTGATTGAGGAATGGGCTAGGGTTAGGATGGTTTCCTTGGGTGTGATTAAAGACAAAAGGGAGGTTTCACCACTAAACAAAGGCTTAGAAAGAAAGAAATGTAAATGATATACAAATATAGCTATGAAACCTAGGAAATAAAACTTAAAATCTAAATAATAAACTAAGAATGAACAGAGGTGCACCTGGAAAAGTGAAGATACTTGAAACAAGATCTGTAATCCTAAAATTATGAATTTTGAAGCACACGGGGACTCATACACCAGTTGGGGTCATTTAGTCCCAGTTTAGGGTTTTGGGGCAAAAATTGGAACTTCACAGTGACAAATCTGAAACCTCCGAAATTTGGAAAAAGTGTTATACTAGGACTCATACACCACAAGGGGCGATTTAGTCTTGTTCTAATTTTTTGGAAAGTTGGGATTTGAATCTATTCTCCTATCTCTACACTTCCTATATTTTCCAAACTTCGCTTCCGAATCCAAACCTGTTAAAACCTGTAAAACAAAATATTGTGTTGATTTGCTTATGGGGGGTTTGCCTACGGAAAACCCCTGGTTCGATAATTATACCTTGATAGAAAGAATATATATTGAAAGAAAATGTGTGTGAAAGTCCTAATCTTAAGTGCATCTAAGATTAAGAGATATAAAGTGCAATGAATCCCTATTCTAATGTGCAAGAATAGAATGCATAAATGAAGCATGAAGATGATGACTCACTTTGGGAGATCTCTAATCACCCTAATAAGCCACAACAATGCATGTACCTTCCTTTATGTAGAAATTAGAATGATAATGGAGGATGGAATCACTTAGGAATCAATTCATAAGGCTTGGTTTGATGGCTAGTTACATCTCCCCAACCTAGAATCCATCATGATTATCCATAGGCAACCATCATCAATCCTTGACAATGCTAGATCTTGAATTGAAAGTGAGCTTGAAGACCTACAAAAACACTATAATGCTGCTCCAAGACTTCAATTTGATTTTCTCCTTGCTCTTGAAGACTCTTGCTTGAAAAATCTAGGATTTCTTAGCTCTTGAATTACTAGGTGAAATAATGATTTGAAACATTAGTTTTATAGGCATCTCATCTAATTTACCATTTATTAGATCCCAAATGCCGATGTCATTAACCAAGAAATTGAATCAGAAACCTTAATTTCCCACTCAAACCCTAAAAAGGGACCACACGGGACTTATACACCCAAGGTGGTGTATGGGTCCCACCTAGGGGGACTCATACACCCAAGGTGGTGTATGAGTCCCACCCTAGATTTTTGGGGTGAGCAAATGTCGAGGTGTTAGAAAATTGAATGTATTTGTTGATTTTGTTGGGATTTCAATTGAAATAAGCCTTGGGATCCAAAATAAAGGGTCTTAGGGACCTATTAATGATGATTTAAAGGGTCATGAATGCAAGGATACTAAAATAGGTCCAAATTAAGTGTGAAATTGTACCATATCCAAGAAGGAAGTACAATTTTCTACCCATATGACTCTATGTGCATATGCAAGCTAAAGGAATTCAAACAGTAAACTTTATCTCATAAAAGGATACTCATATGGATCCAGTCACAAACATGGGAGAATGAAGGGCTCCCCTATTGTAGCTATCTACAAAACCACAATGTTAGAAAATGCATCTTGCAAAACCAATTAGTTAGTCATTCAAAAATCCTCTTATCTAACTTATTCATGAAATAAAATTTGAGGGTAGATGTATGTCCCGCTTTATTTTGCTTGCTTTATGGAAATGGAATCAAGGTAGCAGTCTAACCACATCGAATTGCATAACTCATATTATAGGGTATTTCCAAGTACCATACCATATAATGATATACATTTGATGAGTACGAGAGTGGAACTACAAATCCAACACAACAAAGGCGTCAAAAACAGAGTTCTCTAGCCTCCAATATGTTAAGTTGAATAAAAAAAATTACACTTTTTAACCCCAATATGTAAATGACCTAGAAATATATGAGTAAAAAGTGAAGTTTATAATATTTTTTTCTTTTACCTTCTTGTAGTCTGACTTTGGTGGAGAGTGAGTGACAATGTCAAGCGTACAACCATATGTGCCTCTGAGACTCGAGAGCCTATGCGAGGAGGTGGTGCAAGGTGATTTGCAACATCCAATGAGTGGATTCTTCTCTACCTTAGCTTTGTTTTTATGCATTTATTTTATGTTTTACGTATTTCTATATAGATTTAGGAACTTGGAAGAAAAAGTTGCAAAGCATCCCTTTTTTTTCAAAGTGTCCTACTTTTTCGTAAAGTGTTCCCCTTTTTCATGAAATGTCCCATTTTTTCCTATAGTGTCCCAAAAAAGGAATAAAGTGTCTAGGACCCTTAGGAAAGTACCCTAGAGAAACTTTAGCACACTTTTGACTGTTGATGTATAGATTTAAGATTTTAGAATGCTTATAGGTGGTATTTTTACTATTTTATATTAAATTCCTCCTCAATCACGACAATGTCTCGATGGTAGACTCTTTTATCACCTACGAGACTTAGTCATAGCATTGTCAGAGGAGGAGAGGGATACACTATGGGATACAGGGATATACTAGGTGTATCTCATGCCTCCCATGAGATACCATGATGCCATGCAGATGGCATTAGCAGAGAGATGGGATGTAGATACCTGCACCTTTTGTCTACCTACTGGCAAGATGACTATCACTCTAGAGGATATTCATCAAATTCTTCGAGTTCATGTTCAAGGTGAGACTATCCATTTTTCAGAGGATCATTCATATAGGGAGATGAGAGAAGATATCCAGTACTATTTTGGAGGATTGATTCACAAGGAGATCATGGGGCCACGTATTGAGCTATAGTGTCTACTTTATGCACGATCACCACTTCTGAGGTAGATTATGATTTTTATCATAGCATTAGTACTAGTCCTAGATGGTTGGTGAGCACACCTAGATGGAGTAATAGTGCACATGATATGGGAGATGGAGCATCACACAACCATTTATGCATGGGGTCGCAGCATACTGGCACATCTCTGCTATGATTTAGGATGGTTTGTTTACCATGAGGTGGATAGCATGGCACACATTGTACACTACTACAGGTTTGGTGACTGGAGCATATCACATGCACTAGGTGAACTATATTTCCTTCTATATGTGCCCTAGGATACACACACTTTTAATTATCCACTAATATGAGCATGGCAGTATGGAAACCTGCTATTCTAGAGAGTCATATTTGACTGCCTAGATTAGGAGGAGATCTTATGGAGACCTTACCAATTGATACCGTAGTGACCAGATGAGACTCACCAGTTGACAAGGATGCAGAGGGACAAGTTTTTACTAGGGAGGCATGATTACATAGTGAGACCATTCTACTACGATCGTGTCATGAGATGGTTTGGATAGGTATAGGTTCCACCAATAGCATGACCATTTTACAAGTGATCAGTGCAGAGTGCTCAAAGGCTAGGAGATACGAGATGACTCACAGTTGATGACTTTGTCTCCAGTGATTCAGATGATGAGGATCTCGACATTCCCCCTGTCTTTGACGCTAATGATGTGTGTATTATAGATGCATATGAGGAGTGGTGGGCTACAACACGACCAACTCCAGTATTTCCTATGGATCAACCTATAGGCTTTGTGGGTCCTCTTCCAGATCATTAGGATGATGAGGAGACAGGTGAGGAGATAGGAGTTAGGGCTATAGACCTATTTGCAAATGAGGTAGAGGAGGATTATGATGAGGTGGACTCATACTATGAGGAAGAGGATGAGGACGGGGAGGATGAGGGGGTGTTGTCATAATAGTGGTTTACAATTCCTGAGAGGAAAGGATTTTAGCTGAAATCACATATTTTTAGAAAATATAATGATTTAAGCCTTAAAAAGTTTCAATTTAAGGATTCCAATTGAAGATGGTTTGATCAAATCACCTTAGATCAAACCCCCTTGGATAGAACCTTGCTAGTTTTAAACCATACCTATAAATGCGTCTCCTTTACATCTATCAAAATGCTGATAAAAAATCACTTTTGATTTAGCTTTTGGGGGATCAAATGAATTCATTTAAAATTTATTTCAAATGATTATGGTATTCCTCAGAACAAGCTATCCAATGAATATAATTTTAATATGTTTTGGTTTTGTTATGTATTTGTTTTTTAAGTTTTATTAAACATAGGTTTTTCATCGAAAATGAATTTCTTTGTTCTTCACATGTGGAAAAATAGAAGATTATCAAAAAAAATAATTGAAAACTATGAGTGCACCAGATATTGAAGTCCTTGATCCAACAAAAAAAATAAAATAAAATTTTGACATATACAAAAAAAGTTACACGTTATACGGTTGCGTTGTGTCTGAATTGTAATTCATTTGACTTTGAAACTTGATTAAGGAAAAAATATTCAATAAAAAACTATCTAACCAAATGGAAGAACTAGATATAAGAGTTACAAATCTAAATTTGAAATAATTAGAATTTTATCCTTCATGGAAAAAAAGTTATGCGTTATACGGTGTGCGTCACTTTTTAAAAATGTTGTTTTCTCAAAAAAATCAATTTTTGTGGGAGATGGAAAAAGAAGTGCAGTTTGATTCCAAAAATTTTGAAAAAATTATTTTTAGAATCTACAAACAAAATTTGATGAGACTCTAGTTTGCACCATCTTCAAATTCCTCACGGTTTAGCCGCTATAGGTGCCTGAATGTGAAGATTTAGTTAAAAATAATAATTTCAGTGTCCAGTTTGGCCAAAAATTGTAAACCACTATTATGGGATCACCCGAGGGCTAGTTGATAAGTGAGGGAAATGATATAGCAGATGAAGGTCCAGTTGCCCATGAGTGGATAGATTTAGTTCCCAGCCGAGTTACCAGATCATAGTCAATAGTTGTAGCATGTGTCATCACTTATGAGCATGGAGAGGCTAGCACACCTTCTATTCCTCCTATACATGAGGCTTTTTTTACACAATTAGTTGGAGATCTAGGTGATAACATATTATTTATGATTATTCTTATGCTTTTTTAATTATGCTCATATTCATGCTTTGATTTATATATACATCATGATGTGTACAAATTATCTTTACGATTTCTATCTTTTAGGGTTTGTGAGAGAGTTACATGATCTCTACCGATGAGTGGCCACAGAGATAGTACCTCCTTTAGTCATAGACAAGGCTATCAACATAGACTACATGCCCCCACCCATCATGGAGCAGCATCCAAAGCTATTTGAGCCTTTTTCAAGGTTGACAGGAGCATATGAGAGCACTACCAAGCACAATGATCGAGCTGAGGGTGATCTATTAGAACTGCAAGCTACATATGAGGAGCTTCGATCATCTCAAGAGCTAGCGGAGGTCTAGAGACTTCCTGGGGAGATTACTAGATTGCAAGAGGATAGAGACCACATAGAGAGAGAGAGAGAGAGTGCATGGAAGCCGTCGTATGGGAGGCTATAGCTATTGGACAGGCTCGGGGCTTACAGGAGGCACTGGATTCTATTGTTATTTCACGATTGCATACTACCGTCTCTTGATGGATGCGATCACCAAGTCTCGAGGGATCTGAAAGCCACAAGCCATAGTAACATTGTATATCATGTACTTAAAACTTTTTGATGATGTATATATATGAGCATCTATAGTTGGTTGTTTATTTTTATGTGTTTGAGTTAGATGGCAATGTGATTTGTCAAATAATCTTTGTAAGAATATTTAATAAATGTCTCCATGATCTAACATTTTTTATGTGATCTAATTAAAAGTATCCTAGTTTTCTTTTAGATGCAACATTATGATTGAGTATGTTATGCTAAATTAAATACACCTATGATCTAATTATAGAACATTAAATGCATATAAGGATTTAATCTAACACCGCATACAAGATTAACTTTAATAGTATGAAACCTAAAGTAACCACCCAAAACTAATTTGAATAATTACTTTAGTATTCAAGACACACACATGATTGTTTGTCAAGAATGAAGCAATGTGAGAGAAATAACATACTATCTACTAACTCTAACATCATTACTTTATCATTCACATTATTCAAGAAGGTTAGACATAGTATCAATGCAAATGCACAACATTAATAGGTTCTTTAAGATGTGTTCCATCCATTTTTGTTAATGTGTATGCTCCAAAAACATAACTTTCATCAATTATGTAAGGTCCTAACCAATTAGGGCTGAATTTTCCTTTTTTAGTCGGGGCGGCATTGACATTACATTGATTTTAAAATAACACCAAATCACCATTAGTAGATAAACGAGGGATGGCGTTATCATTGTAACTACGTTGCATTTTTCTAGAGTAATCTTGGAGATGCTCAAGAGCATTAATGTCGTCCATCAAGCATTTCAAGCTAATGCAATTGTTGTTCTTTATAAGTATTGTCATAAATAAGTCCTTTAAGAATGATTCTTAATGAAGGAATCTCTAACTCCAAGGGAATTATCACCTGGGTACCATAGACAAGGTTATGAGGAGTATTTTCAGCTGATGTTCTAATACTAATATGATAATCCCATAATCCATATGTCAACTACGTGTGAAAATACTTATTATACTTGCTTACTATCTTCCTTAAGATTTTCTCAAGGGTTTTATTAGTTGATTTAGCTTGACCATTAGACTGTGGGTAGTAGGGTTTTGAAAAATGATGTTGGATGTTAAATGCTTCTAAGAAATTATTCACATCATTATTCTTAAATGGTGTCCCATTTTCTGAAACTAATGCGGAAGGGAGTCCAAAGTGAGCAATAAAGTGTTTCAGTATGAAACAGCATCTTACATTGGTCATTGTTGAATGAACGGGAATGGCTTCTACCCACTTTGTGAAATAATCTGTTGTGGTAATTATAAATGTATGTCCAGTCGAAGAGGGTGGTGATATTTTTCCAATAAGATCTAGACCCCATACCAAGAAAGGCCAAATAGGAACTTGGGCACGAAGCTCAAAAGTAGGAATGTGAATCAAACTACTATGCTCTTGACATTTGTGACACTTCTTAATGTATTCAAAGCAATCTTGTTTCATATGTCTCCAATAGTATCCTATGTGGATTAGCTTTTGAACTAATGATCTTCCTCCAAAATGGCCTCCACAAGCACTTGCATGAGCTTCCGCAAGTGCTATGGGGATTTTGGATTGTTTAAGGAATCTAAGTAAAATACCATAAAAGGACCTTATATAGCATGTCAGAAAGGATTATATATCTAGACACAAGTTTTCGAAGGTGGGCTCAAATATTCTTAGTTTTCAGTTCAGGAAAGGTACCTTCTTTTAAATAATTAAATATCGATGTATACCATTCAATAGAGCTTTCCATGGTGGTTGATAACCTTTCTTCAACCTTATATTATATTGATGGTTTTGTAATTGTATGGACAATGAATGTGAAATCTTTTGAAGGATCTTGAGGAGATATAATGGAAGCCGCACTCGCCATTGCATCTGCATGTAGATTATCTTTTTGTCAGATATTATCAATGGTATATGAATCAAAGGTGTTTAACAAATTCATTGTGAGATTTTTATATTTTTATAATTTTTCATGCTTTTCTTTATACGATCCATTTATTTTCTTAATAACTAATTGTGAATCATCGAATATCTTAATATTTCGAGCTCCCAGAGTTAAAGCAATGTGTAATTCAGCAATTAATGCTTCATACTCTACTGTGGTTTTTGTGCATAGGAAGTTTAAGTGATAGGACAAGGGAATAGGCTTTCCTCTAGGTGGGAGTATTATAACCCCTATGTCAGAACCTATTCTACACTTAGAGCCATCAAAATATAACTCCCATGTATCAGTTTCAATTGTCAACACATTATCATCAGGGAATGAGTCATTATTCGGTAATGCTAGGGGAGAGGGAGTGTCAGCTAATTATTCAGTCAAGGATTATCCTTTAATTTCCTTTTGCGGGACAAAATTAAGGTCAAACTTAGTTAACAACATAACCCACTTAGCTAGGTGTCCCGATAAATCTATTTTAGAAAAAGGTGTTTTAAAGGATCGAATTTCATCATCACATGTATTTTAGCATTTAGTAATTAATGTCTCAATTTACTAGTAGTGAATACAAGAGCCAAACATTATTTTTCTATTGTTGTATATCATGTCTCATAATCAATTAGAGTTCAGCTAATGTAATAAATAGAATGTTCTTTACCATTTTCATCTTGTTGAGCCAACAATGCTATGAGAGCATGGGCCGATGCTATTGTATAAACGATGAATAGTTTATCTTTCATAGCGGGTTGTAAAATAGGTGGAGTAGCAAGGTAATCCTTCAAACTCTCAAAAGCCTATTTACAATCCTTATTCCAATTAAATTGAACCTCTTTCTTAAGGAGTTGTATAAAGGGTAATGTTCGGTCTACTAAGGATGCTACAAAATGATGGATAGCCTGAATTCTTCCTTGTAAAGTGTGCAATTGAGAAAATTTTCTAGGAGGTGGCATGTTAATTATAGCATCAATTTTATTTGTGTCGACCTCAATGCCTCTATGAAATTCTATAAAACCTAAAAAAAATCCACTATATACACCAAAGACACTTTTTTAGATTTAATCTCATGTTATATTTTTGCATTCGCTTAAAGATTTTTCAAAGGATATTCACATTGTCTTGTCAATTTAAAGATTTAGCTAGAATATCATCAACAAAATCTTCCAAAATATTATGTATGTAATCATGAAATATCAATGTCATAGCTCGTTGATATGTTGCGCCTACGTTCTTCAATCCAAAATGCTTGACTACCTAACAAAATGTTCCCCAAGTTGCAGTAAATGTTGTCTTGTATTGATCTTGAGGGTTAATAAATATTTGATTATATCTAGAAAATACATCCATGAATGACAACAAACTGTTTCTGATAGTGGAATCTACTATCATTTCAACACTAGGAAGGGGAAAATCATGTTTTAAATATTACTTGTTCAGATCACAAAAATCCATACACATCCTAATACAATTATCAAGTTTCGCGACTACAACAATGTTCGAGATCCAAGGAGAATAATCAATAGGTCGTATAAAACCAACTTTGAGGAGTTTCTCAATCTCAACCTTAACTAATAAGGATATCTTAGGATTCATCTTTTATATCTTTTGTCTAACTAGTTTAGCATCCTCTGCAAGGACTATGTTGTGTGTCACTATCTTAGCATCAACTCCTAGCATATCTGAATAAATCTAGGAAAAAAGTTCAGGAAAGTCATGTAGTAAAGTTTCATGGTCTTCTTGTTCATCTTCATCAAGGCACTTTCCTATCTTAATCACTTTTTCCTCATTATTAATGTCCATCGTATGTTGATTGTATCTCCCACAAGAAGTTTGGTTTGTTTTAGAATTTCAGGATAGTATTCTCCATTGTCCTTAACATTCTCATTACTTTCATTTTCTCCATATTCTTGCTTAGCACTAATCATAGCACATGTAACCCATTTCTTTTTTGGAGTAAATGTTTTATCATAAACTCCTAACATTTCTTTCAAGGCTTCATCATTTTCAAAGTATTCCAATGATTCTTCACAAGTTGTATCAATCAATTCTAGATGCTTCAAGGTGAGATTTGTTTTAGAATTACACATGATGGTGTTGATGTTTAACAAGGTTCTTTTCATTTCTTGCATTATCTTAGAAGGACAATACCCCAAACCACTTTTTGTTTCTTGTGTGTTAGGCTCTTTAAGAAAATGAATGCCTTGCTCTTTCCTTCCACATCCTCTTCCACTATAACCAAGTTGTTTCATATGCTCATAACCTTTTCCATAAATTTTCTCCATTTCTTTCAAGTTTGGTGGTTGTTGATAGTCTATCTCATCAAAGTTTTGTGTATAGCTTGTGTCTTCATCCAGAGTAGATGAGGTAGATGCTTGTGAGTTTTCTTCTGAATTCTACATTGACATTACCATTGGTTGCTTTTATTTTTCAATTTATTTTGTTGTAATTTTGTATTCTCCCATAAATGTTGGTGTGAAGTCTAAAGAACCTTTATCATCTTCTAATAAATTTGACACTTTTTCCATCTCTTGTTTCTCTTCTTTCATAGGTTCTATGTTCAAAGTTGGAATTAATGTGTTTAGAGGACTTGATGTTCCTTTTTCAACTTGTAAGCAACTTTCAGGGTCGGGGTCGATTTCAACTTGGTACACTTTATTGTTATAGACATACTTTATGATACGATGAAGGGTTGGAGGCACCACATGCATCTCATGAATCCAAGGTCTTCCTAAAAGAATATTGTATGAAAGATCATGAGGCATAACATGAATAGGATTTTATAATGTAGCCTTTCCAACTATAATAGGAAAAGTAATCACACAAGCAGTTTCTTTCCTACATTATCAAATCCTTGAATCGATTAGGAATCAGGTTCAATTCTTGATTTATCCACACCAATTATATCCATAAGGGTTACACTACACACATTAAGGGTGGAACCATTGTCAACAAGGGTTCTTTTTATTCATGTCCTATTGAAGATAGCTATTAAAATGAATGCATCATTTTTCTTTCTCATTTCTAAGGGAGGTAGCTCATGTTGATGAAAAGTAATTTCTATGTCAACTGCATTCATTCCTTGAATTAGAGCTGCTACATCACTTGCATTTGTATTAAAGGGAACCAAAATTTTTTGCAAGGTTGTTTGAAGAATAGTATGATAATTAGGTGAATTTTGAATTAGGTCCCATAGGGATATCATTGCGGGAGTATTCTTAAGTTGTTCAACAATATCATAGTCCTTCCCACTATGCAAAGGAAAATGAGGAGCACTGGGTAAGATGGGTTGAGGCAAAGGTATGGATGTTGAAGTTGTTTGTCATTGTTGTGGATTGTTTCTAGTGTTATATGTATGAGCAATGGTATTATAACTTGATTGCTGCAAAAATTATTCTTAACTGGTTCAAGGGTGAAAATGGGTTTGTTTTGAACTTGAGGTTTGTTTGAAGGTGGGTATAGGATGAGTTAAGGTTGAGTCACATTAACTTCCCTTTGTTTCAATTTATTGTAACAAGCTTTAGTGGATGAACCTTGTGAGATGAAGTCCTTGAGGGCTTCATCTAACACGTTAAATTCATCACTACTAAAAGGCTTGAGGGTTAGGTTAACTTGGAAAAAGAGATTTGACATATTCAAATAACTATGCTTTCTCCAAGAGGTTCATTGGTTTATAGGCGTTTTGGTTTTGTTTTCTAATGAATACCAAATGTAATATAATTTTATCCAACTATGAATTAATGTTAGAAATGAAAATTACAGTAATCTAATTCTATCCACAATTGAAATGAAACTAAACTAAGGTAGATCTAATGAATTGCACAAAACAGAAATCGAGTAAATTGAAACAAAAGTCTAACAACAAACATAAGTACAGAAATAAGGTTTTTAATGCTATAAAATGCAACTTCAAGTTTAACACAAGACTAAATCACCTAGAGGGGCATATGGGTCCTAGTTAGGGTTTTTGAAGGGTTCAAATGTTGAAAAACAATCAATACAAAATTTCTAGAAATCAGGTAAAATAACCTGTACCAAGACTAAATTGCCTAGAGGGGCGAATGAGTCCTAGATTAGGGTTTTGACATGAAATTCAGTAAATTCTGAGTAAATTGTAAGGTTTTTGGCTTGTATGTTGTCTAGACTATGTGTAATTATAGATTTCAAATGAGATTCAATGATACAAGATACAAAATGAAACCTATATGCACTTTCACTAATGCAATATTTTGAAGCCCTAAATGCAAATTAATTAATGCAAAGTTGATGAAAGCTAGATCTAGGACTAGATGCACTCCAAATCAAAAATATGGTTTCCAAAGGATAGGTTCACCAAAATGAACACAAGGAAATAGGATGCTCCACCTTTTAGGAGAAGGAACACAAGCAAGGGGACCTATTTCTCTCTAGTTCATTAAAGTAAACCAAGATCCCTCAACCAATTGACTTGATTTAGGAATGGGATATGGTTAGGATGGTTTCCTTGGGTTTGATTAAAGAGAAAAGGGTGGGTTCACCACTAAGAAAAGGCTTAGAAAGAAATAAATTTAAATGATATGCAAATCTAGCTATGAAACCTAGGAAATCAAACTCAAAATCTGAATAATAAACTGAGAATGAATAGAGGTGCACCTAGAAAAATGAAGATACTTGAAACAAGATCTGTAATCCTAAAATTATGAATTTTGAAGCACACTGGGACTCATACACCATTTGGGGTGATTTAGTCCCAATTTAGAGTTTCAGGGCAGAAACTAGAATTTCACAATGACATATGAATCCTCAGAAATCTAGAAAAAGTGCTATACTAGGACTCATACACCACAAGTGGCCATTTAGTCTTGTTATTCTTTTTTGAAATGTCAAGATCTGAATCTATTCTCCTATATCTACACTTCCTTCTTATCTTTTCCAAGCTTTGCTTCCAAATCTGAACTTGTTAAAACCTGTTGGCCTCCTACAATGATCTCATAACTAGGCTTTTACAACCATGATTCAGAGACTGGACATCTAACCTGAATAGCTAATCGATCATCGTGGAGCTACATTTAACTTGTCAACCCAGGGACGTAGACTTGAAATGGGTCAGCAGTATATGTGCACTAGGAATTTTCAAATAGCCATCCCTAATCTACAACTAAGGAACACACAATATGGAAAGTAAATTTCACAAAGGAAATAAAGAAAAATGTTGAATATTAAACCAACAACTAAGCTAAACTAAAATGCATAACAAGAATAAATATTTGGGTGAACAGGCAGGAAACTACGCTGTCTGCTTTGGCTATAGGAACAAACACAGAATGGACTTCTAGTGGCTACAGGAGCAGTCAATGCTAGATTTCGAACTAAGTATAGAATAGGAAATCATGACTAAGCTAATTATTCTAAAGAAAGGATTACTCACCAAGTGGGCCCCCTTGTATGAGTATCCACTAAAACTAATACAAACTCAAATACTCAAATTCAGACTATCATCTCATTCATTGAAAATTATGTAAACAGAGTAATCAACATGGTTGTATTGAAAACTAGAGTATTCTCAATACATTATCAATGTCATTTCCCAACAATCAAGAATCAAGGGCCTCTCAGAAGGAGATTCAAATCCATATTTATTCTACCAGCTAAACAGGGCGGTCAACTCCCACTAACTAGGAGGATGCCATTTAGGGAAAGCAAGGAAAAGAGTGGAAGAGCGGTTACGTCTGCGGGGAATCCAATCATACATGCATGCCCAAACGTGGACTCAACATTGCAGTAACGCCCGTGATTACTGAATGCCATAACTACAAGGCAGTTACAATTGACTGTCATGTGGAATCAATTGTCACCGTCCTTCAGTTGTCTCCTTTGAATGATTCCCCTGCATGATCATCTTTTGGTTTTCTTTCCCAACTTAGCATACATCAATTGTGTCCTGCATGGCAATGTCAGTACACATAATAATTGCACATCTAAAATCACCTTAGAGAACATTCATCAATCACATGCAAAACTAGTATAGATAATCTACATAATATGTTAATGTCATTAAAACTTCACAAGGATAGGATAAACCGAATGTCAATGGTTAATGGAAACATTATACAAAATATTAACATTTGACAACTAAATTTCATGACAATGCTAGCAAATGGACTATAAATTCTACCCTAGATTTAACCAAAAACTAGGCTCATGGGCTTAGTGTATTGTTGGTCCTCCAGCCGTAGAAGGGTTGTTCTTTTGTTTGGTTAAGGCTTTGAAGTTTGCAACTGCAAGTTGGACAACATCTATTGTTGTAGTATGTGAGTCTGGATCGTAATAAAATCCTCTCAGTCTATCAAATATGTTCCACCTTTTCCTTTTTTGTATCAGCATCATACTGGTAGAATCTATAGTTTGGTACATGCCACATGAGAATGGGCGGCTAGAAGGTTAGGGGAAGCCAAAATTTCCCCTTTTCTCTACCAACTTGGATACACCTGTCAATTCTCTTCAATGTTGCAGCATAGTTGTGAATAGAATGGGGCTCAGCTTATTTCAGCTCATCTGTTAAACTATTCCATTGTTGAGCTAGATATCCTCTTATGAGCTCCTCTTTTGATGTTGTTTTAATCTCATAGTTAGTATAGACTGCTTCAATCTAGGGCATGATTTTGTTACCATAGATTGGTATGAGAAGCATCCTAAGACATTCTCCATGGATATCCCTTGGGTTACTCGACTCAGCCCTAATGGATAAGGGGATATTGGATTCCATTCTCCTCTAAGCATTGTTCTGCTCACCCCAATTAATTTCATTTTGTGCCTAGGACATAAATGCTCTTAGTTGAACATCCCCAACATATAGCAATGGGTTCCAATCATGATCCTATGTGACAACATAATTGTGCAAATAAAATTCACATAACAAATTTTTCATCTCAAGGGAAGCAATTCTGTAGGCATTAAAGAATTCAGCAGAAGTTTCAATGGAGGGATTTAAATCTGAAACATTTTTTGATAACTTGAAAGACAGATATTTCTCTTTCGGGTGCAGGGCATAAACCCTTGCAGGAGCTCTACATTCAAGAATTTTTGGCACTAGGGTCACAATGCCATCTACTTTCTTCTTTAAAATAGCAATCTAATCATTTTTCTCCTCAATAATCTCATCCCTCTCTTGGATTTCCTTTTTCAGTTTCTTCTTCTCTTGTTTCCATTCTCTCTCCCTCCTTTCTATTTCTTTCCATAGATTTAAGGTTGTTGCATGAATCATAAAATTAGGAGGGTTATGAATTCCTACCAATGTTTTTGTTGATGGTTGCTCCCCATATGGTATCATCTACATGAACTTGAGTTGTTTTGTTGTCTGCGGCTGCAGGGGTACTATTTCTTTGCCCTCTTCTTGCTGCAGGACCTCTTTCCCTTGTTCCTAGTCTTGTTCTAGCTCTTACTGTGCTTCCTACTATGGTTGTAGGAAAGACTACCCCTATTCTTGGTTCTGCTGCAGGAACCCCTGCTCATCCTCAAACTCCTTTGTGATACTAGCAAGGTTTGCCAACGTCACTTTTACTGCTTCATCAAAGATATCTTCTTCCTTTTCTTCAACCTGCTCTCGTTCTAGTGAAGCTTCAGTGTCCCCATGTGATGTCTCATCATGCCTAGGGTTTTCTTGTGAAGGTACAGAAAAAGCTAGTCCATTAGGTTTTTATTTCCTAGAGATGCTCTTACATTTTCCTTTGGCTGCAGGATGAATAGGGCCAACCTTTCATTTCCTAGCACTCGGCACCTCTTCCTCTATAGGCTGGATTTGGCCTTTTTCTTTTTCTTTTTTGTTTCAGCCTCTTTCTTTCGTGCCCTAGTTCTTATTAGGGTTTGTAGGGGGACATCATCATCAGACTCAGATGAAGAGCTTTCTTTTTTTGAATGTTCTACTTTAGAGGAACTAATGTTTATGGATTCCTCTACTGCTATAGGAGGATTCATACTAGAACTGGCACTAGAAGTTGAAGCACTAGGGGTGGCTTCAGTTGTGCTTAATCTTCTGTTAGACCTTCAAGACTAAGGTATAGCCCTAGGTGGAAAATGCTCAACATTGACAAACCCTTCTTGACCGTAATTTTGGTTAACTTGAACAAATTCTTCCCAAGCCATTCCAGATACATCATGCAAATATTTCTTAACTAGCAATTTTATTAAGAAATGGTGGGAGATAGAGTTGCCCCTAGCTTTTTGTGTTTCAACAGCCATGATGGAGACAAGATTGTATAAGATATTGGGCATGTTCATCCTCCTTTTGTGCCTCATGTGGCTGAAGAGTTTAAAATGTACTGAATGTAGGTTTGACAGTCATCCCTCACAGGTGATATACCTTATAATGTGAACAGTTTCTTGCTTCCATGGTTCAGGCAAAGACACTCTTTTTGCACCTTGCTTATCAATGATGATTGGTGGGTCGTCATGTACTGTGAATTTTGCTCTGGCCGATCTAGCATCCCTAGAGGTAGGCTAACACTCGGCATCAATAGGAAACCCTAAAATTTCTGCAATTCTCTCCTCGGTCGCCACCACTTCTAACCCTTTTACTGTTGCTTTTCCTTCTGAGAATGTTTGAGCGAATTCGAGTGCAATGCCCTCATCAAAGCCATCGAGCTTTGTGAAATAATCAAGCCATCCACAACGTTGAAATTCTGCCAAACATTGTGCAGGTTGCAGCAAAGTGTCATGAACTGAGGGCTCATTCTGAATTAAGCCACCTCCAATTGTCTAAAATTATCACTCAGCAAAAAATTCCTTCCTCTACAATTTTTGAAAACCACCACCTTTCTGCTAAATTTTTACTGCTAGTGTCGACTAAATTTCCTTCTTTGACTCCGCTTTTTACCATTTACTACTTGTACTTAAGATTATGACAAGGAAATTAAGGCAAGGAAAGGGGTGATAAATGAGAGTGATAATGGAAATAATTGGTGGCTCAGTTAACAATAATTCACACATGCGAGCTAGATTTCCAAATCAACTTGTTTAAATTTCCTGATGTAGCCAAATTATGATTTGACTTACGAGCAGTTTATTTGCATTTTTTATTCCCCCCCAACTTAATTTTGGACATGTGTCAACACATGTGGGAAGGCAGTGGTGGCTTGATAGGAAATAATGACATTATGGAATCACCTATAATAATGTGCGATGATTAAATAAATGCGCTTAAAAGGTAATTAAAAGATGAGAATTATCACATACATACCTAAACGTGTGAAGGATGCATTGCAAAGATCATGGAGAGAAAGTACCAATTTTCCTTTTTTTGAAATGATTGAACAATTAATTCAGAGTGAAGCGAAGTGAAGTGAGGTGAAATAAAATGATGGAAGAGAGAGAGAAAGGTGGTACGAATGGACGGATGGGTGGATGGGTGCAGAAGTGGATTTCCACTAACATGGAAATATTTATTATGAAAAATACTTAACTTAATTTAGCCAAAATGTGGCACGCTAGGTCCACCAATTTCGGCTACAAGAAGCTCGTGTACTGAATGCTCGGTGAATTGTTGTAGGGGCCCTTCCTTGGAGGCTAGCTCAAGTAACTTGAATCTGTCAAGGTTAATGATAATGGGTTGAACAGCTCCATTAGGAAAGACCTCAGAAATGTCGAACAATCCTAACCACCTTGTCCACAACTTTCCTACATTTCCTTGATGCTTCACGTCATATAACAATACCCAGTCACCTATCTGAAACTCGCTTTCCAAATCATGCCATCTCATCCTCTGATTTTGCACTACTTCAGTGTGGTGCAAGGCTAACCTTCTCATTTCATTCAAAGCATTTGGTTGCATGACTAAAATAGGAATGTAGGTCAAGGCTACCTTAGAAAATGCTCTGTAACAGTCTTTTGTCCATTGGAGTTCAACATCTCGTGTTAGGCAAGTGTACAATGGCAAGGGAAAATGGTCTTTCATAGTGGCAATGTTAAGTTTTCTATAATCAACAAAAACTCGCCACTTCCCTCCATTCTTTGGCACAGTTACTAATAAAGACATCCACTAGATATTTGAAATAAGATAGATAGATCTAGCAGCTATCAATTTCTGCAACTATGTTTTAATAGCTTCTCTTAATGCAAGGTTGATTCTTTGTTGAGGCTACCCTACTAGTTGACAATCTGCTTTGATGTAGTTTTGTCGAATGCAGAAATTAAGATTTGGTCCCTTCATATCATGGTAGTCCCATGAAAATGCATGCTAATGAGACTTATGCAATTGTTTGATTCCATATGGCAGCATGGTATGGAATATGCCAGCTACTGTAGGAAGTTTCCCTGCAGACAGAGTGGCTGCAGGAAGAGTGGTTGCAAGAAGAGTGACTGCAGGAAGATCGAGGGGAAGCGTCTGGACATGAGTAGATGATGTATGTCCCTCTTCATCACGGTTCTAGATTATACTAGATAAAACTTCTTCTTCATCTTGAAACTGCAAGAAAAGACTTCTACATAGTCTCATGAACTGGTGTTGCCACAATAGTGGTTTACAATTTTTGGGAGATCCTGATTTTTGCTGAAATCACATATTTTTAGAAAATATAATGATTTAAGCCTTGAAATGTTCCATTTAAAGGATTCCAATTGAATAGGTTTTGATCAAACCACCTTATACCAAGCCCCCTTGGATAGAACCCTGCTAGTTTTAAACCATACCTATAACAAAGTCTCCTTTACATATATAAAAATGCTGATGAAAAACAACTTTTGATTTATCTTTTGGCGGATCAAATGAATTAATTTTAAAAAAAAAAAAAATTAAGTATGTAGTCCTTATTATAAGCTTCCAAAAAATTATAATTTTAATAAAATTTAATTTGATTATTATATTTATTTTGTATTTCTAGTGAATGTAGGCTTTTCACCGAGAATCAAGTTCTTTGTTCTGCACATGCAGAAAAATAGCAGATTATCAAAAAAAAATGAAAATATGACTACACCGACATTAAAGTCCTTGATCGACAAAAAAATAAAAATTGAATTTTGATACATACAAAAAAAGTTACGTGTTATACGGTCGTCTATGTCGAATTGTAATTGGTTTGACTTCAAAACTTGATTAAAGAAAAAATATTCGATATAAAACTATCTAACCAAGTGGAAGCACTAGATATCAGAGTTAAAAATCTAAATTAAAAAGAATTATAATTTTATCCTTCATGGAAAAAAATTTATGTGTTATACATGAGCTTCACTTTTAAAATGTTGTTTTCTGAAAAAAAACTAGTTTTTGAGGGAGAGGGAAAAAGAAGTGCAATCTAATTCCAAAATTTTTGAAAAAAATATATTTAGAATTTGTAGAAATTTTTTTATGAAACTCTAGTTTGTATCATCTTCAAATTCCTCACGGTTTAGCCGCTATAGTTTCCTGAAAGTGAAGATTTAGTTAGAAAAATTATTTCAGTGTCTAGTTTGGCCAAAAATTGTAAACCACTATTGTGGGATCACCCGAGTTGTGCCACCGAGTTAGCTTCCCTGGCTTCCTCATTGACATGTAGCCATAGAGAGAAAATCATGAGGTCTGTTGGATGCTCCCAAGATTCTAGAAGGTCTATATCATTAGGATCCATAGTGGAACTATTAACAAATTGTAGGATAGTAGGAGGAGGCCTCATACATGCAACATTTAGCTGTTGCAAGATGTGCTTAATCATCACATTGATTGTTTCCCCTAAATCACTTAGGGAATTCTTTACTTGAATCTTGTGGATAACAACTGCTACTACAGGTTTATCTGGATCATTGTACTTGGGAAGGGTCACTTTTCCAAGCATGATGTCAGCGAGTTGTCTCATCACATGGACTGTAGTCAAGCATTTCTTCTTTTTTTCTTGCTTCATGAGATAAGCTTCCCTAATATATCTTTTATGGCCTGAAATAGGGATATCTAAACACATATATGCTTTACCTGATCCATGATGTCAAAATTTGTATCTTCCTTGTCTTCCTTATACTTGGCAACTTCCAATTCTTGAGGGAATGGTGGATCTTATTCAAGATGTTTAGGTACTATTGGCTGAATAGGATCATTTAGAGGTTCTTGTTCCTCTTCCATGGGTAGCTCAACATTGATGGGTGTGGAAGGAATTGACATAGTAGTTCTTGAACACAAGTAAATATCACTTACACTCACAACATATGTAGGGAGTTGATTTGAATCATTAAAGTATATTGATTGCAGTTGTGGTGTGTTATTGAGATAGGGTGTGGGCTAAGATGGTAGCTGAGTAAGTTTGTGTGCATTTATGGTAGGCTGTTGGGGTTGAGAAGGTGGTTGCATGGAACTGACTACTTGGTTTGGCCCAGAAAAAGATAATGGAGGTGGTAACATACCTTGTTTTGGAACCCAAGGCTTCCTCTATGCATCAAGGTGGCATTGATCTTCCTCAATCTGAATTGGTTTGAACTTAGGTGGAATCCTGTTGTCGATGTTAGTTTCCATCTTGCATCTGTAGTCCTTTTTTCTATAATGAGGGAAGTATTTTTCCAACATTTCCTTTGCCTTCTTATGTTTGTCTTTGGCTTGAAGTGTGCCTAGCTGAGTAGCTAGATTGTTTGTAACATCCTGCTTGAATTTTGTCAACAAATCAGTAATCTCCATCCTTGGAACTCCACTGGTAGAAGATTGGTAAGTTCTTTCTTCTCTTGAAGTTGCTCTAGAATAGTCCTGACATATTTCCTTGATATCTTCCCAAGAGACTTGAGTGATATATCCTCCTGCCATCAGGTCCAAAGCATCAATGTAACTCTCATTGATTCTTGTAAAGAAAAGCAGCTTCTGAGATTCTTCACTGGGTGTATGGTGTGGAGATTCCTGCATGCAGGACATAAACCTCAAAATATAATCTTCCAAGCTCTCATCTTCCTTCTGCTACATCCTAAAGGCATCACTTCCTTTTGTATCACTGCCCTAGCAATATTCCTTGTATTTTACAAATAAATTTGTCTTCATGTCCTCCCAAGTCCACATGGTATTTCTTCCTAGAATCATAAACCATCCTAGTGCAACTTCTTTTAAAGTGGTAGAAAATTGCTCAAGCCCAGGAGCATTAATGGTGTAGTCACAATCCTGACAGAGTAGGTCATATTCAAACAAGAAGGTATCACCAATGTTTTCTTGATGGATTCTCAAGCAAAAAGGTTATCAATCTGATTTTGATCTTGAGTGGAAGCTTTAGAACTAGTCAATTCAGGATTGCATTAGCAAGAAGGGAAATGGTTCTTCTTCTTCTTTGTTTCTGGGCAGATTTGGAATCTCAACTAGTTGTGGTATCAACTCAGCATCAGCTAGCTCACACAAAGAATGAGCAAAAGAATAGAAGATCATTACTCATCTAAACAAAGGGAGTATTCTAAGAACAACTTAGAAGAAATCCTATAATAGAGAAATTATCAATGACTCTGAAGAACCTCCTAGCTTGACATCATCCCTGGCAACGGTGCCAAAAATGTCGGCCTCCTACAATGATCTCATAATTGGGCTTCTACGGCCATGATTCAGAGACTAGACATCTAACCTGAATATCTAATTGGTCATCGTGGAGGTGCATTTAACTTGTCAACCTAGGGATGTAGACTTGAAATGGGTCAGCGTTGTATGTGCACTAGGAATTCTCAAGTAGCCATCCCTAATCTACTTCTAAGGAACACACAATACATAAAGTAAATTGTAGGAAGGAAATAAAGAAAAATGCTAAACATTAACTAGGAACTAAGCTAAACTAAAATGCATAACAATAATAAAGATCTGGATGAATAGACAAGAAACTACTCTGTCTGCTTTGGCTGTAGGAACAGACACAAAATGGACTTCTAGTGGCTGCAGGAGTAGTCAATGCTAGATTTTGAACTAAGTATAGAATAGGAAATGACAACTAAGATAATTATTCTAGAGAAAGGATTACTCACCAAGTGCGCCCCCTTGGATGAGTATCCACTAAAACTAATACAAACTCAAATACTCAAATTCAGACTATCATCTCATTCATTGAAAATTATGTAAATAGAGTAATCAACATGGCTGTATTGAAAAGTAGAGTATTCTCAATACATTATCAATGTCATTTCCCAACAATCAAGAATCAAGGGCCTCTCAGAAGGAGATTCAAATCCATATTTATTCTACTAGCTAAACAGGGCGGTCAACTCCCACTAACTAGGAGGATGCCATTTAGGGAAAGCAAGGAAAAGAGTGGCAAAGCAGTTACATTTGCAAGGAATCCAATCAGACATTCATGCCCAAATGTGGACTCAATGCTGCAGTAATGCCTGTAATTGCTCAATGCCATAAATACAAGGTGGTTACAATTGGCTGTCATGGGGAATCAGTTGCCACCATCCTTCAATTGTCTCCTTTGAATGATTTCCCTGCATGATCATCTGTCTATTTCCTTTCCCAACTTAGCATCCACCAATTTTGTCCTGCATGGAAATGTCAGTACGCATAATAATTGCACATCTAAAATCACCTTAGAGAACATTCATCAATCAAACACAAAACTAGTATAGATAATCTGCATAATATGTTAATTTCATTAAAACTTCACAAGGATAGGATAAACCCAATGTCAACAGCTGAGGGAAACATTATACAAAATATTAACATTCGAAACTAAAGTTCATGACAATGCCAACAAATGGACGATAAATTATACCCTAGATTTAACCAAAAACTAGGCTCATCAAAACCTACAAAACAAAATATTTTGGTGATTTTCTTATGGGGGGTTTGCCTTGGTCAAACCCCTAGTTTGGTAATTAAACCTTAATAGAAAGAATAGATCTTGAAATAAAATGTGTGTGAAAGTCCTAATCTTAAGTGCATCTAAGATTAAGAGATCTAAAGTGCAATGAATCCCTATTCTAATGTGCTAGAATAGAATGCATAGATGAAACATGAAGATGATGACTCACTTTGGGAGATCTCTAATCACCA
>VDFB02102763.1:0-27590 GCA_007258455.2 Sequoia sempervirens | reverse complement strand
TAGTTTATCGTGTGATGTTGTTTCCAATAAACTTGTCTAGATTGAGCTGATAGATGTGCCACCTTGCCTTCAAGTTGAGAATCTACACTTGTTTATCGTCAGATAGTTATCCTTGCTCCATTTCCTCATGCTCTGTTTTCTTGAGGGAACTGGATAGATTTAATCATTAAGCCTAGTTGTAGTTAGTAATACTACGAAACCAGAAAATACTTAGCTGCAACGTATAGAGTTTTCGTGAAAGCCTTGTACCTCTACAACTGAGACAAAAAGACAGGAGATAGTTCATATTACTTTTCCCTTTACAAGCATTTTTGTTAAGCATAATGAGGGAGCTTCCCCTCCTAATTTGAAGAGCACTCATTGCGTAGTGTGCATAGCTGTCCGTACCAACTTATACTCCAGAGGTGTTAGTTGTTACGCCAATAGATAAATAACTATAACTTTGATTATTAAGATTATAGAAGAAAGAATAAGAAATTATCTAGCAATGGAGTAAGATTGCGAAACTTTAAAGTGCTAAAAAGGATTATACTTAATATTATGAGATTATAGTTTATACAGATTCATTTTTAAAAATGATATAGAAGTATCTTTTGTTGGTCTCCATTTTGACTCGCTTTAAAAAAATTTGATAATCAAAATTTTCATAAAATTTGAGACTTTTCTTCTCTAAGGCACGCATTACGAGGTGCAAAGAGTGACAAATCTCAGTTTTAGGTTTATTAACCTTTGGGCTACTCTTTTTCCCTCTTTCGTTTCCGTTTTTGTCAATTTCTGAGTCATTTTTAGTGTCTTTTTGACCAAATTCGGGTTTTTGGAGCAATTCAGCAAATAGGGAAATTTTAACTTAAAGGCAAAATTGCTAAAGTTCTTTAAAATCCCGAAATTGCTTAAGTGACTCAAAAGTCCGAATTTGTTAAGTCTTCATTTTTGACAAAAAGCAAAATTGCTATATGGCTTTAAAAATCCGATTTGCTTTATGCAAAATTGTTATTTGATCAAAAAGGCCCGATTTTGCAAAAAGAGCTTGTGTTGACTTCACAAAAACCCGATTTCATGTTTAAATGTCATTTTTACATTGCAATGAACTTCAGAAAGTCCGACGCTATTCTATTTCTAGCTATTTGAATCCTATTTGGTTTGTCCTCCCTGTTTCAAGGAGATTTCATTGACCTTAAAGCTTGAAAATCGGATTTTTCCTCAGTAAATAGCCATCGCTCTTTCATTTTCTGAACGCGCCTAGGGTCTCTTCACCATTATTTTCATTTGCAACTTGTTTCCAGGTATGATATATGTTTCTTTCTCTCTTTTTCAACATTTTTCTGTTACTTATCATTTTATATTAAACATCATTTTCATTTGTATATTTCGTTTTTGATTTTAACGTCTTTTTCTAAAAACGCGTTTTTATTTTTACACGTTTTTATACTCTTATCTGTCTTTGTCAAAATCGGTTTATACATATTTGTTGGTATTCGCTTTTGATTTACTAAAACGCGTTTTTATTATTATTATCTATCTTCATAAAATACGTTTTCCTTCATTTTCAGTCCGCCCTCATGAAAACGCGTTTTACCATTTACCCTTCATACCATGCGATATCCACTTTCTTTTCATCCAAATTCGCCTTTTATATTCCTTCATACTTCCATCCTTAAAACTCCATTCAAAACGCATTTTCCACTTTTAAAAATGCCTTATATACTGAAAACGTGTTTTTCAACATTTCATTTCGCCATTCCAGCAATAAGCTTTCAATTCATTCCGTTTCCATTCATTCACCAATCCATTTTCACCTTTTTCATTCATTCAATCCAAATCCTCCATTGTCATTTTCCACAAAATAATTCACTTTGAGTCATATTTCGGGTTTTGACAACCAAAAATGCAAGTCGGGATTTACAACTGGGATTACAATTTTCAAAATTGCAAAACAATAAAATTGTTAAATGTCCTAAAAATCCCGATTGCCTTTGTAAAAATTGCTGAAGTCATTGAAAAACCCGAAATGCCTTAAAAAGCACAAAAGTTGACCTTTTTTGGACAAAATTCCAAATCCAAGCTAAAAACCTCTGTCTTGCTGTTCCAAGAAGACAAAACGTTGTTTTTGACTGCCATCATTCCATCAAGTTCCGAATTCGTCTTCACCATTCACTTTCCATCATTTTTCTAAAGACCATTTCATTGTCCTAGGGTTTGAGTTTCACCATGTCCACTCATGTTGATGCTGATGATGTTCTAACCTTATGGGGTTTTCACCGCAGTCTTGCAGATTCCTGTTCAATGACAGACGAACCAACTCCAATTAGCAAAAAGATGAAGTACAAATTTGATAAATATCAGAATGAGATTTCCCCATCTCACGTGGTTTCAAATATTGATGAAATCAAGGACACAGAAATTGGGCATGTTGATATGTCTGAGTTTCTTGGAAGAGCTGAGAAATCTACTTCTCCTGATATGCAGAAATTGCTGAGAAGTCATATTCATTTGGTCTCTTATTTTCCTGTTGCTGCCCTTGAGCCTGAATTCATTCTTGCATGTGCATCCCATTTTGACAGTCAATCTAGAACTATCAAAGATGATGACGGTAACGTAGTTATCAGACTTGATGCTGAGACAATCAATAGAATTTTCAGAGTTCCTGATGCTACTACATATTCAGAGATCACATTGAAGAGTGCTCACAAACATTTTGAGTAGAAAAAGAATGATTGTATCAAACATATCAATTCTAAATGGCTTCTCAAATCAAGACCTTGTGTGACCCGGATACCCAAGTTGTATCGGTCTGATTTTAAAGAGGAAATTAATGATATGATCACTCTTCTGAGCAGAATAGCAGGGTTGAAGGTTTCCAATGTGTTTGAAAACTGGATGTATAAGTTCATGGTGGTTATTAGAAAAGCACAGCATCCAATATTCTCAGGAGAAATAATCAGTGACAGTTTGTGTGAACAGCTTGCACAAGTCCCTACCACTCTTACCTTCTATATGAACTCATATTTGGTTTATATAGCAGCTTCGTTGAGGCATTTTCCAGGCCTATCTCCTCAAGGTGACAGATCGTTGGTGCCTGTATGGGAGTATTATGATCAGCTGACTTTTATTCCAAGTCGAGCGCATTATAGAAGAGTTCAAGATGCTTTCTTTGGTTATTTTATGTGTTTATTTGACAAAGCATTGGTAAACAACAGGGTATTTGAGGCAGCTTGGAATAAAGTAAATGAGTATGGCTGCTTGTTTCTTCAATTTCCTACCTTTACTTATATGAGAGTCGGCTGCTTTGAAGACCAACCTTATATGCTTCCAAGGTATCCGACAGATAAGATTATTCTAATGGAGCTAGGAAGGCAGCCGATGGTAGTGCATGCACGTCAAGTTTCACAACACAAGACTGGAGTCAGTATTTCATCACATAATCCATTGATAATTGGGAGGTATTCTTTGACAACTTCTTCAAGAGCCAAAGCAATGGAAACTGAACTTCAGGAAATAACATTGAAAAGATTTCAGGCCAGAATAGATTTTGATTATAGAAGGATGAAAGACAAAATTAAAAGAGCCTTCACTCATGTGCACCGCATTGAAGACATTTGGGCAGACCTCCGGACAGAAAAAGATATATACAGAATGGATTATTGCAGGCTTACATTGGAGCAAATTATTGATCTGAATCTGACCTTAGTTCCAGAGGGAGTAATTGATGATAGGCAGGTTTTAGATCCTGAATATGAAGAACAAGGAGTTGCTAATGCGCCCATTCCTGCAATCCAGTGGTCTCAAAAGGAATCTGTCTCTATCTTTGATAGATTTCAATCAGTCTTGGCAAACACCAACGCTTGGCTCAAAAGCATAGGTGTTAAGACTATTAAAATCAAAGTTAGGGCTGAAGATGATCCAGCTGGTCCTAAGGGATTGAAGTCAGAAATTAGAGAGAAATCAAAAGAAGGAGCTTCCTCTTCAGGTACTAGAATTAAGTTGAAGGTAAGCCGAGCTGCAGAACAACCATTGGAAAAGGAAACACTAAAGGGAAAGGAAGTTAATCAAATGCAGATTCAGGTTTTGGATCAGCAAGAAGAAGAAGAGGTTCTTGAAACCTCTACCATTCTAAGTGAGATAACTCCTCACATTGAAGCTCCAATACCAAAATCAGCCATATCTCCTGTGTCCCCTATCGACAGTGATGTTGATTCCTTCTCCACAGTTTTTGTCCCTTCTATTCCACCTCAAGAGACTAGTCATCAGTCCTTGTCGATAATGAATACACCCATGAGAAGCTTGCCCAATAACTTGGAAAGTATCTTTGATGCAAATCCAATCTTTCCAGCCATGTCAGAAATAACTCTCCCAGAGATAGATACATCTATAGCGAGCTTTGATTGTTTCATGGCTAATCCTAGTTGTAATTTGTCTTCTGAGCAAAATATAGTTGCTATACAAACTGAGGCACCATCTAGAATTTCAGTTGTAACACAAACTGAGTCTATTTCTACGGAGACTGCAGTTGCTATTTCAGATGTGACAACCTTGGATCTTCCTCCATGGTTGAATTCAATTGCTCCCAAAAGAAAGAAACAAGCAGTGTCTCCTGATATTTTTGATTTCCAAAAATTGAAGAAATCAAAACCAATGGTTGCAAAGAAAGCAAAAATAGTCTCACAAGTGTTTGTTGACAGCAATAAAATGAAATATGCTGAAATTGCAGAACCTCTTGTTGATAAACCACATGAAGAGATGCAGGTGTCTGATTACAGGTTCACTAGGGTGGAATTGGGCAAGCAGACTCATGCCAATATGATGCAAGATGCTCAGAGTTCAGTAACAATTTTGGCACAAAGCTATAATGAACTTCTAGCCAAAAAGGAAAAGCTCAAGGAAGACAATGATCAGCTAGTTTCAGTTATTCAAAGAATTACTGGATCATCAGAAGCAATTGATTCACTATCTTCAGTCCCTCCTAATCAATCAATCAGACAATTAGAGAAAATTGCACAAAAGGCCAAAGCAGTTGATTCATGGATAACTCAGCTGATTGATCAAAGCATTCCAATGATTGAAAAGACGTTGCAAGTTCTAAACAATGTCAGAATAGCAAAAATAAAGCTAAATCAGACTTTGGAAGCCTTCAAGCAAAGTTTGGAATCGCTTGAAAAGGATTTAAAAATCTAGCATGAGATAGATCAAGTCAAGTTACAAATTCTATGCAGTAATTCAATCTTACCAAACAGAGAGAAGTACATAGAATTTGAAGAACTTATGACGAATAAGTCATTAGTTATTCAAGATCTTATCAAAGATATCCAGGCCACATTAGAAATGAATGATGAAGTTCAGCAAGATATTCTTTCAAGTTTTGAGAAAATCTCTTGTACAGTTTTGAATCAAGAAGATGAATTACTTGCAGCTGATTTAGTTACTACAGAAATGGCAGCCAATCTTCATCAACAATTGGAATCAGAGCAGTTTACCATGGATTTGATTCACAAATTTATTAATCATCAGATAATCCTTGAGAAAATGCAAACTTCTTATGAAGAACATAGACTTGCAACAATCAGATACTTTGATGTAATCTTGAAGACTGTTGCAGTAGCCAAGAACACATTGGGCCCCGATGCAAATGAATTGCAGATGATCATCAGCAAATTCTTATCTTTCAAAGATAGGAATATGACAAATTAAAATATTAGATTGTTTTATGTATTTTTACTTTCGACAAATATATGTAAAAACAAATTTTGCAAATTGCAAGTGTTCTTTCCTTGCAATTTTGAAAAATGTAATTACGTGTAAAATCTTACAAAACAAATCACAATTTGGATTGTAATTTTGAATAAGTCAATTGCAATTAGTTATCGGTTGAGAGATTTTCTCAAGTTTGTTGAGATCCTCCCACCTTTTTCTCCAGACCTTCCTCCTATAAATACTTGAGGGGTCTATTGTAATCAGATATCTTTTTAGCAAGCAAGAAAACTCTGCAGAATTTTATACTCATAAAGTCTTTGAGCTTTATAGTTGATAATTGTGAATTTTCAAGTAATATCAAGAAGTTGGAATTTCAGACTTTGAGCTGAATTCTTATTTTGCATCCTTTATGTTCTTATGTCATTTTGGATCATCATTTTGTGACTACTTGAGAATTGTAGAATATTGCTGAAGAGAGATTCGATTTAAATATCTGCAGTCTTTGTGCTGTAAATGTGAAGATTGAATTCATAGTTAGTATTAGAAATTGAGAAGAATTATAAGTCTTTGTGCTCGTAGTAGTTCTCATTTAGAGTAATCAAAAGATACATCGTAGTTACAGACTTTGTGCTGTTTTATGTTGTATATTATTCATTAAGTAATCATTCTGAAAAGGGTAGATAGGATCTCATTCCTCAAGACTTTGCGCTTATTGGTTGTTTTCCCGTCTCGGAGGAAGTAACGGAAGTCTTTGTGCTTTCAGGAAACTTTATTTCCTCTTTCTTAATTTCACTGCATAGCTGCTGTAATAAGTTTCATCCACATATACTGTTTCTTTTCTGTGAAGAGAGAAGAACGTAATCTTTCCTGAAATAAGAGGAACGATTGCTGTCCTACCCATATCAGTTTTATTTAGTTAAAGGGGGAGCCTTCCCTAAATTAGGAGAGTTTAATCTCACGTGCTGTGGTTGAAATCACTATTTTGTATACTTTCACAAGAATACAAAATTTCCAACCAACACTTTTAAACATCAACTCTCATATGTTCCTATTTAAACTTTATAATTTCAATCTATTAAGTTTTCCACACTTCACTAACATGTGAAATATGCAACAGACAGGCCTGTAATGACATGCCTGGAGTGCAGATGAAAATGAGAGAGGAGAGATGTGGTAGGTGATCCCTGACATCATATCCCTATATATATCTCAAACATGAGATCCCATGTTTGGGATATTTTCAGATCTGCTGTAGAAGAGATCCCAAACACATACAATACTCATCATATATCCCTCTCTTGCTAAACACTACAATATTTAACACTCAACTACCTACAACCACCACTTCTGTACGCATGTGGATTAAACACTTGTGTTCTAATATTTTCCAATATAACAAACTTAAGGGATGTGTGCCACGTGTCAACATCTCTATTAACCACTAAAATTTATACTGTCATCGTATGGATTGTGGAAATCTGATGTGTTTAATTTATAATATCATTCCACACAAGTAGAATGGATATCAAGAAATAATGCACCGCATGAAAGGTACTGGTTTACAAGCGACATCATAAATAATATTCCAATTCTATAAAAGCAAAGGTTCCTACAACAACAACTCGAATAAATTCCAACCATCTTCAAAGGAGTGGCAATTGACTAGTATTCCATGATAAAGTCGGCTAGTTGATATACAAGGGAAAATTATGGAAGTGAAGAGCACAAAGATATACTGAGAAGGGGGAGAGGGGGGTGAATCAGTATATCAACGAACTTTTACCCTCTTGACTTTTATCAACTTTAAACTCCACACAATATCAACCATGCAAGAATATAACAATATGAACAAGTTGACACCAAGATTTTACGTGGAAACCCTTACGGGAGAAAAGCACGGTATAAATAATGTACTTTATGAATTATATAAGTATTACAATGAATGTAGGCACCAACCTACTTGAATCACCAATCTAATTTAGTAGGCACCAACCTACAAGGAGCACCAACTCTTAAAGTTCGTAGGCACCAACCTACTGGAGGCACCAACCCCCACTTGCCAAGCACCAACTTAGCAAAAATAATAACTTCAAGAATAATGTTCCACCTTCAATGTTGCTTCTTCATTGGATGATGGACAGTTAAATCTCTTGTTTGATACCATTCTTCCTCTCCTTTTCACATTAATGATTTACTTCATGATGATATCATTTAATTACTTTACCAAATCTGCACTATACTCTTTTTCTCAAATCTTCATTTATTCTCATTCACCAATCAGCTCTCAAATAATGCAATGTATGCTCCAAATTTTGCCTTATGAATGTTACAAATTCTGCTCCAATAATGTGCTTAAAAGCTGCTTCAAGACTGCTACATTGTCATGCCTTCCTTTTACACTTGTCAATTTACCCCACATCTGAATATAGATCTGCAATAATATCCTTTAAGATCTGCTCATAAACTTCAATAATATATGCTCATAAGACTGCACCAATCTTCATAAATATCTGCTCATAGGCGCCTACTCAAAAGTGAGAAAGATCTTCGTAAAATTCTTGTGACTTTTCACAAATCCATCTTAAAATCTGAGTGTCTTCATACTCCTGGGCTGCTGGTGTATTTATGATATCACTTGTTCAACCCTTCACACCACTCACTTCACTACTTGAATGATCTGCCTTTATATCTGCAATGTTTCTATGAAAGGATGCAACTCTTTGGAATGGATACAACCATTTGAATAGTCATGTAGTTCACTAACAAATCTGCCTCGACTCAATCTCTTAATCTGCTGTGTACATGAACTTATTTATTTCCACTTTTACTCATTGAATTGCTGCTCCACTATTCCATGTTTCATCTTCTCATAATTTATTCATATCTTTTATATCTCCACATTCCATTCCACACTCTTCTCTACACACACTCTGCTGTTCTGATTTTACACAGCCATACTCACTCTCTTTTATTCACACACTCTCACATATTCACAATCATTTTCTCACATCTCAAAACTCAGAAATATATGTCATTGTGTTGCCTCTTCCTCTTCCTTTCCTTATACTCGGAAAAATATTTCATTCAATTCATGTCTTTAAATGAACTCCTATCTTCTTATTTTATATGTCTTCAAATGAGGGTAAAGGACATACCCTTTTGCGAAGATCACCACTTTTTAGAGTAGATACATCTCTTCAAAAGAAATTGCTGCTCTCTAAGAAAATCACGTACTTTTGCAAATAACAATTGTTGCCTTAACAAATGACTTTGTCTTCTAGTAATTTGTCTCATATGGTTTTGTCTTATTCACTTTGTCTTTTAGTAATTTTGTCTTTTTCTGATTTTGTCTTTATGTGACTTTTTGTCTTTTAATTGCTGCCTTCTATCAACACTTAATCACTACTTTAACTTTTATTTGTTTTGTTGTTTATTACCCAACTTTAATTGCTACTATCTTAGAATGATTGCTGTTTCATGTTTGAGACTTCACCTTCAGATTTGTATCCTAATTTTGTTCATGTTTGAATCTACTTATTCATTCTTTACAAATTTGCTCATAAGTTCTTCAAACGTCTGCTCATAAACTCTTCCATATGTCTTCTTGAAGATCTGTCATACATCTCTAAATTTGTTGCTATCAACGTGCTACACATGGATAATAGTCTTGCCAATAATCCTATCCATTTCTTTTTACATCAATGACAACATTTGTCCTCTCATATTTGACATCAATGACAACATTTCCAACAGGAAGGCCTTCAAAGAAGAATTTAGATTGCTCTAAGATGACAATGAAATTGTTGTAGAAATATGTGGGAGAAATTATGGAAGGCCTTCAAGGAAGAATCTAGATTGCTCTAGGACGACAATGAAATTTTTGTGGAAATATACAACACTCGAGAAGGGAAACCTAAGAATGTGAGAGCTTACAGTTAGATGCTCAAGGAATTATTTGTAAAATTGGAGAATGATAAAGCTTATTAGTGACAGTCATCCAACCATCTTCAAAGGAGTGGCAATTGACTAGTATGCAATGATTGAGCTGAATAGTCGATATACATGGGTAAAAATATGTAAGGCCATCAAAGAAGAATTTAGATTGCTCTAGGATGACAATGAAATTGTTTTAGAAATATGTGGGAGAAATTGGAATGCCTTCAAGGAAGAATTTAGATTGCTCTACGATGACAATGAAATTGTTGTGGAAATATTCAACACTCGAGAAGGGAAACCTAAGAATGTGAGAGCTTACAATTAGATGCTCAAGGAATTATTGGTAAAATTGGAGAAAGAACCAGCCAATGGATTGAAAAAAAGATGGTTAATCAAAGGTCTCATTCCTTCATTGTGGAAGAAAATATAAGCAATACCACCTTCATCATACGCCAAAAGCATACAAAAGAGCTATTGATATGAGGAAAAGACATCTAAACATTTAAAAAGAAAATTGATGAAGATGGCAACTTTGGTGCAAGCAATGATAGTGAATTTTGATTAGTTCAAGCGTTGGAGTTAGCAACCCAAGATCTTCAATCTGCAACGCCAAAGAACCTCCACAAGAGATAGAGAGAAGCAACAATGGAAGATGCTATTCCACCAAACAAGGATTGCAATATGATACAATATGATCAATGCAATACTATACAATGCTATATGCCATCTATTAACAAATATGCTAGAGATGCCTTGCTTATAAAGGCAAGGATGAGAGATAGGATAAGACAAGATCATGACAAGTGTCTTAATCCTATCACATGAGACAACTAACTCATAACTACCTAGGAAAGTGGAAATTCTAGATAAGACAACTAATACTTATCTAGATATGACAACTAATATCCTAAGTAAACTTAACATGTGAATTAAGTCCCCTAAGTCCCTAGTAAAGGAATAAACTAGGTACAAGACTTATTCACACCAACACCCCCCCTTAAGTGCAACTTAGGGAGGTACAAACCAATGCATAATGCAAAAGATGGGTCCCGGCAACTAGGCCTGATGAGGTACCCATGTACAAAACAAAAAACTCTCACAAGCGGAGAAAAGGAGAAAAACCCTGTGGGAGAAAACTCCTCTCCAAAAGAGAGAAAGAAACAAAGAAAATAATGAAGGAAGGAGGACTCCTCAAGACCCCCAAGGACAACTTCACCCCAAGCATCGATCGCAACTGAAGATAACGAGGTGATGCCAAAGGTTTAGTGAAGATGTCTACAACTTGCTGATCTGTAGGCAAATACTCCAAGCTGAGAACACCATCCTGGATGAGCTGCCTGATGAAGTGCATGTGGATCTCAATATGCTTAGTCCGCTGATGCTCCACTGGGTTGCGTGAAATATGAATGGCACTCTGATTGTCACACCAAAGAGTAGTGGGCTGAGTGGAAGGGAATCCGAACTCAGTCATCAACTGTCGAAGCCACAAAACCTCCTGACTAGCCAACACAACACCTCGATACTCAGCCTCTGTCGATGATAATGCAATAGCAGTCTGCTTCTTGCATGACCATGCAATCGGACCAGAACCAAGGCAAAAGACAAAGCCAGAAGTAGACTTCCGATCATTGACATCACCAGCCCAATCTGAGTCAGTGAAGCCCACAATCTGAGATGCACCTAAAGTGTAGTGAATGCCAAAATGAGTAGTGCCCTGAATGTATCTCAAGATACGCTTGGCGGCTTTCCAATGACTCTCATGAGGCTCCTGTGAGAAGCGAGAGACAAGTCCAACCGCAAAGGAAATATCAGGACGACTATGTGTCAAGTACAAAGATCACAACCAACCGCCGACATATACAGGATCAACTGAGTAGTGCAATTTGAAGACAAGACAACACCTGACTGGAATGGAGTAGGGCAGGCTTGCAATAAGCCATGCCAAATCACTGAAGCAAATCAAAAGCATACTTCTGTTGGAAAATGAAGATCCCCTCAGAAGTCTGATGAATCTAAAGACCAAGGAAGTAATGTAAAAGACCAAGGTTGGTCATATCAAATCGCTCCATCAATGCTCATTGTGTACTTTGAATCATGGAAGTAGAACTCCCTGTGAGAATCAAATCATCCACATAGAGCACAAGTATAAGTAGATCCTCTCCATGTCTCTTTGCAAACCGGATCGAATGGCGCGGAGTGTAGCCTGGCAAGCAAGAAACTATCCATCTCATACCAAGCTCCTGTGGGGCTTGTTTATGACCATGCCAATGAACGCTGCCGAAGTCAAGAAACAAGTGAAGAGTCTGCACAAAACCCGTGGTTGCTCCATATAGATCTCCCCTCATGAAGACTCTTTACATGCAAGCACTCTTCACATCCATCCGGGATATACCGACCATCCCCTGATGCGCCTATAGCAAGGACAAGCGACAGAATCCATCTTGGCAACAGAGCAAAGGTCCTCGTAATAGTCAATCCCTTCAACCTCGGTGAAAACCCCTTTGGCAACAAGACGAAAGCCTTGTATCACCTCTGTCAATGGAACCATCTCGCCTATATCAACACCTCAAGGTACCATACAATCCACTTGCATTTCCACAAACCAACCTTCTCTTCCCTTAGGAAGAGGCACAAGATCCCGGGCATGATTCTCCTTCATCAAAGAATACTCACCCATAGCACCTATCCCACTCGAATACTTGAAGCATTCTAAAACTTTGAGGATCATCTCGAACCCAGATGACTCAAAAGACTAATGCCAGAAGTCTGAGAACGAGTGCGGCGAGTGTCTGTGGGATCACCAACAAGAGGACCAGCCTCCTCAAGAGTAACTCGAGCCCATCGTGGCCTAGTGGGTGAGTGAGGAGGAGGTTCATCAAGACCATCATCAAAATATTCCTCAAGTAGCAAAGTAGAATCAACTGAAGAAGACTGAGTAGGTTGTGATGAAGAAGAAGTCGTAGGAGGATCTGGCTGGGTGAAGGTCTCAGAAAACTGAACATCACGTCAGAAATGAACCTCTCGTGTGTTAGGATCAAATAATCTGTATGCCTTCACATCCTCACAATAGCCAACAAAAATGTAATGCTGACTCTTCTTCTCCATGGATTTACGCTGACCATTCAGAATGAATGCCCAAGCCTCACTACCGAATACTCTGAAGAAGGAAACATTTGGCTTGCGATGAGACCAAGCCTCCTCAGGGGTCATATTTCGCACTGCCTTGTGGGGCATATGATTCTGTATATAGTTGGCACAATTGACAGCTTCGGCCCAAAAAGCAAGAGCCATGGACCTAGACTGAATCATACAATTGGCCATTTCCCTGAGAGTCCTGTTCTTTCTCTCGGACACACCATTCTGCTGAGGAGTGTAAGGAACTGTGTGCTGATGAAGAATACCATTCGCACTGCAAAAATCCTGAAATGCCTGATTAACATAGTCCCCCCCATTATCGGTGCGTATCTGTCGAAGAGAAAAACCTGACTGCTTCTCCACAAATAATTTGAAAGTCTTGAAGTTGGTGAGGACTTCACTCTTGAGCTTCAAAAAGTAGACCCATGTCCGGCGGGAAAAATCATCAATGAATGTTAGCACATACTTGGCCCCTGAAAAAGAAGGAGTTGGGAAGGACATAAGATCGCTATGGACCAACTCAAGGGGTGTGGTTGCACGTGTAGCGTGACCTTTAGGGAAAGGATCTTGATGTTGCTTGCCAAGAACACATCCTTGACAAACACCATCTGTGCAAGTGATCTTTGGAAGACCAACCACTAAGTTATGTGCTTTCATTTGCTGAAGATATCTATAATTCAAGTGTCCAAATCTCTCATGCCAAAGCTTGCTCATTAAATCAGCATGAGCAACAAAACATGACCCTGATGAAGACTCAAATCCATCAAATCGATACAAATGATTCTCATGATCAACTACTCCTGTTGCGACAACCTTCTCAGGATCTTGCAACTGTCTAATAGTCACATTTTGTGGAGAAAACTCAACTAACTTCCCATCTCCAGAATGACAAATCTGATATATGGAAAGAAGATTCATTGAAATATCAGGAACAAGTAAAACATCCTCAATGCACCCATCTAGCATTTGAACGGAGCCTGTCCCCAAAACTGGAATCTGTGAAGAGTTCCCAACTGCAATCTGAGAAGTAGAAGTATGAACTATAGAATCAAGAAGATCTCTTGAATTTGTCATGTGATGTGAGGCACCTGAATCAAGAATCCAACTATCTGAAGGTGAATGCATAGCTCGTGCAGAAAGAGCTTGCCCTTTGCCCATTGAAGAAGGCTTAGCCACTGAAATATTGTGCTTCTTCATGGCTTCCTCTAAGGCCTCTAATCTCTTAAAGCAATGAGATGCATCATGTCCAGTTTTGCCACAAAATGAACAAGGATCTCCGTTCTTTTTCTTGGACTTGGAGGAAGAATCTCCAGAGGTAGAAGAAGAAGGAGATTGAGTGGACTTCTGATTGTTCTTCGGCTTCGGTTTGGAGGGATTCTCACTACTAGAAGATGATTCTGCTTTGGGCTTCTTCTTGTTCTTTCCTTTACCCTTGGATGTTTGAGCCATTAGAGCATGATTCTTAGAATTAGGTAAGGCATCCAACTGAATTAACTTGGCCTCCTCCCTAGTAAGACGCTCACAAAACAACTCAAATGTAGGCATTTTGTAATCTTTCCCCATTGCATCCATGGTTGAATAGAAAGTAGAAGAAAACACTTGATAAGGGCCCTTTAACTTAGACAGAATCAAGAAGATACATTCATCACTAGATACATCATGTCCACATCCTTCCAACTGTGACAAAATCATCTTGAATTGAGCAAGAAAATCCTGCATTGAAGGAAACGTATCTGGAGAGAGGGATTGAAGTTCTGCTTGAAGTTGCAAGGTTCTGAAATGATTTACTTTACCATACAATTCTTCAAGTTTGTCCCAAACATTCTTAGGTGTCTTGCACTCCGAAATATGAAACAACAGATTATCAGAAACATGTAAGCCAATGAGCCCTTTTGCTTCATCCATTTTACATCTATGGACAAACTTTTCATAATCCCTTGTAAATTCAGGTTGTTCTGCATCTAACATTACCCATAGACCCTTAGATTGCAACAACTGAGTCATTTTTAGCTTCCATGTATGATAATTATGTGGAGTGAGTGGTTCAATTTGCCTTAGATCCGCCATGATTCACCAAAATAAAAGGACAATGTGGCACTTAAATTGTGCCTTTCACCCCCCCAGAATGTATTAAAAAACTGATTTTGCAACCCCCCCAGCAAATTACAATGAACAAATTCTTGCAATTTTACAAGTGACAAGCTCAAATCAACCATTTATAACACACGGTGATTTTTACAATTTTTCAGAAAAAAGGAGCTTGCAAAGTTGAAAACAGAGGTTACAAATAGAATCCTTGTGATTTTCTGATCAATTTCAAAAAAAAAAAAAATTGCCAAATTTCGACTTCGTTGGCAAAAGTTACATCAAGAACAAGCAATAAATGCTCTTGTACCTTCAAGTTGAAAAAACTGGCAAAAAATGATAGAATCTAGAAAAATAACCTACACCACTGCGAAGTTCGTCGAACCACCTTCCGGAATGATATCTTGTTTGTCAACCGACTCTCAGGGCTAAAAGTTATGCAAAATGAAAAAAATGCCCTATAATAGGCACTTTCGAAGGCTAGTAGAGCAAAATTAGCCCTGAAAGTGTTTGGCCGTGATGGCAATGTGACCAATTTGGCTAAAAATGTGGTTAAGGTTAACCCATTTGGCGGTCTCAATCTGGTAGGTTGTAGGCCGATGCGGCGATGGTTACACGTGGCGGTTACGAGTATCGGCGGTCGGCTCGCTGATGCGGTAGAAGCGATAAAGCGTGATTCGACGGTAGCGGTAAAGCTGACTCCCGTGGTGTCGGTGCGTGATTCGCTGAAAGTGTTATTTTGGTGTCGGCCGGTGTAATACGCCATTCTTCCGTGGTTAAAGTGGCGGCGGCTAAGCGTATAAACTATCTCTTGCCAGTAATGGGTTTCCAGCGGTATGTCTGCGGGCTACACAATAAAGGAGCCGTCGACCTTACAAAATCAGCCCACATATATATATTTTTAATTTTTTTGTTAATAAAATGCCCGACGAGGAAAATAAAGATTTTTTAATTTTAAATTTGGCGACCGCGGCGATACTTAAAGGGGCGTCACAGGCGCTGCTAAATTTTGCCAGTGACTTTACTGAATACCGACAAATTATATATCAAAAAACTCAGAAACAACCACCTGGACACAATGGAAGACTTATTTTTGGCTCAAAGTGCACCTGTAAGAAGTTCACCAGATCTGAGCTCGAAACCCTTCTTTGCCAAAGCTGCAAATGGTGACGAAATTAGGTGAAACAAAAGCCAGATCTGACTTTTTCGAGCCTCCTGGACGCAATGGGACAGCCTAAAATGCTGCCACTATAGCCAAAAGCGCTGCAATCACCAGATCTCACCAAAAATGCAAGCATGCAATATAGGATACAAGAACTCAAAAAATGACAATAGAAATTGATGGAAACTCTCTAATAAAGAAATGGAAGGGGCTTGCCAGATTCAAAGCTCTGATACCATGTTGGAGTTAGCAACCCAAGATCTTCAATCTGCAACGCCAAAGAACCTCCACAAGAGATAGAGAGAAGCAACAATGGAAGATGCTATTCCACCAAACAAGGATTGCAATATGATACAATATGATCAATGCAATACTATGCAATGCTATATGCCATCTATTAACAAATATGCTAGAGATGCCTTGCTTATAAAGACAAGGATGAGAGATAGGATAAGACAAGATCATGACAAGTGTCTTAATCCTATCACATGGAGACAACTAAATCATAACTACCTAGAGGAAAGTGGGAGTTACAGATAAGACAACTAATGCATCTAGATGCTTGACAACTAATATCCCTAAGTAAAACTTAACATGTGAATTAGGGTCCTAGGGGTCCTAGTAAAGGGAATAAACTGGGTAGAGACTTATTCACACCCAACACCCTCCCTCACCCCTTCTCTCTACGTGCTTGCTCTCTTCTTAGTCTCTGTTTCTCTCTGCATCACATATCCCTCTCTGCCTGTCCCTCCCTCCATCCCACCTCTCTCCTTCCTCTCCTTCCCTTCCTATCTCCCTTTCCCTCCATTCCTTCCTATACCTCCAGCCTCCCTCCACTCCCCTCTCTCTCTCACTCTCTCTGGCTCTCTCTTTCCTTCTCTATCCACCTCCCTCCTTCCTCCCTCTACCTCCCTCTGTCCCTTTACCCTCCTCTCTCTCTCTCTCTCTATCCTTCCCTCTCTATTTCTTTTCCCTCCTCTCTTTCTCTCTTACTAACACTATTACTAATTTATCATTGGGCCAAATTATAATTAGAGATATTCCATCAATGTTTATACTTTAAAAATATAGCATTATTTAAATAACTAATAATATTTCATTTAACATTATTATTATTATTATTATTATTATTATGTTAACCTCTATTATAAAAATAACATTAACATTCATGATCTACATTAATATTTTATTGAGATGATTATTATTTTATATATGAATATCCATGATTACTTCTTAATATTGATAATGTAATATTAAATTAAATATTAAATGTTAATAATAGGAGCATTATTTTATACACTAAATTTTTAATATAATATTATTTCCATTGTTATCACAGTGATATAAATAGTAATATCAAAATTATATTTAACATTATACATTATTGGTAGTTACTAATAAGGATATTATGTTTATTATTTATTTTATTTGTCCAATCCAATTACACCGATAATTACTAATTCAAATTTGAATAACAATTATTCATATTAATAAATACAAATTAATAATTTTACCCTCATCAATATTAATACTTCTTTTACATCGCTAAACTCTCTAACCTTATTATTACTCGACAGCTGGAAAAGTTAAAAAATAATAATATTATAATTTAATAATTTTATAGCCTAATATTGATCAATGTCGATTAATGGTGGCTCGCAGTATAATATTCCACAGATGATATGGATGAATTTATTTAATACCAATGCAACATATACATATATATACTTTACAGCAAGTTTTAAAATCTTTAACCATGGGCATTACACAAGCTTAATGGGTACACATTACTTTTACTAGTTCCAACAAGTATATAATCTATTTAGAAAAAAAAATATCCGACAGACTATATTCAACAGTTGAATAGACTTAACAACTAATAAATATTAAAGGTGTCAACATTGTCGGAAGTAATCTCAACTACCCTCTTCCTAACCTGTCATGTTTCAAATACTCTGTATTCATATTATATCTGCAACATTTAAGATATCATTGAAAGCAAATCTTAGCAAGATTTGAATGTATTTTTTTTATCAACTCCCCAGTCTGTCCACCGTACCATTAGCTTGCTTCACACGGATTGTGGGCAACATAAAATATAATTTTATATTTTTGTTCCATCTCCTTAGGAGGTTCTAGATTGTTCTTAAGACCTCCATAAATGAAGCACATGTAATAGGTTATGTTAGTGTTGAATGATCAAAAAATCATGAGGTAGAAATGTTGAATGCTGAAGTATTCGAATCAAATGTAATGTTTGATGAAATTGATAAATATGTTGGAATTGTGAAACAAGCAAAAACCACGAGCCATAGGATCAAACACAAACAAATACACCTTCCATGCAAGAGATCTGCAAAACAAATGTGCAATTATCTTCAACAAGAAAAAGGTTTTTTTGTCAGATCCAGGGGGTGCTTGAATTTTTGGAGCATTTCCAGCCCAAACGGACATCGCCATTAAGTCTTGATGGCCAAGAACCTAAGATGGTATGGAAATTGTCAAAATCGGAGCAATTGATTTTTAAACAAATTTTTTTACTTATGCGACCGTTCAGCTGTCTGCCTGTGAACCGAGGTAATAAAAATTAGATCAAAAAAAATAATAATAATTCTGCGTTTCATTTTAAAAAAAATCATATTAAAATTTATTTTTAAAACTAACTTTTTAAAAGACATGAGTTTTATAAAAAGGTTTACTATAATTTTTGGAGTGCGAGGGTACCCTGAAGTACCCTCACAGCAGTCCGTGCCTACCTGCGAACTTCTTAGCGGTGTCCACTGCGGTCCTCCATGCTAATTCTTACCACCCGGTGATTGTAGCTAATAAGACTTTCAGCCGTACGTGACTAAGGAGCACTACTTGATGGTCTTAATACCACCCGGTAGGGAGGCGATGAAAAGCGGTAGGCTCCGCCCACCCTCTCCATTTTAAAAAAATTAATAAAAATTATTGTACATTTTTATTGCTTTTTTAAAAAAAAACAATCTTTTGTAATAAGTTTTTTTTGGCTGTTTTTTCTTTAAAAATAAAACATGCAATTTTATTTTGCTTTTTCATGCAAAATAATGCACTGTAACTGGAGGAGTTTTTTTCCTGCACACTAAATTTGGCGGACTTCCAGATCTGGAGGTGTTTTTCCTAAATTTGGCGGAGTTTTCTTTTTTTCCCACTCAGCCCCTCTCCGTTGGGCTTTTCAAATTTGCACCCAATATTCCAAAGGCCATATCTCGGTCATACGGTGGGCTTTTTGCATGTAATTTTTTTTGAAATGGGGTGGAATTTCGTGCTCTTCGCAGTGGTGCAGGTATTTTACATTTTTGACTTCTGGTTTTTTCCAGAATTCTATTTTCTCAGTGCTGTTGCTGTTCAGTTATCATTTTGGAGACTTTGACGAGCCATATCTTCTGCATCCGGACACATTTTTGGGTGCCGTTTTTTTTGAAACTGCATTTTTTTTCGTGTACTTCATCATGGTGCTACCAGTTTCCTCTTTTTATGTAAGAGAATTTTATTTTCAGCATGTTGTCCTATTTGGACATTGTAGACATTATGGGCTCACATTGCATGTATTTCTCTTTTGTAAACACCTAACATAAAGTGCCTCAGCATTGTATGTGTAGTATTGGGTTTCTTGCACATCACTTTGTGCCTTATTGTACTCGCACTATGATATAAAGTGCCATGGGGGTTGATGTTTGCCTTTGTTTGCCTTCATACCTTTCTCATGCGTATGTGACTTTTGGTTTCACATCCTTTCTATCAGCTTGTACTTTCATGTTTGCACCTTCAGATGCTCTTGGTTCCTCTTCATGCACTACTTTCTGGCATTCAGTTTCAGTGTATCTGTCACGCCTCTCCCTTTTCAGCATTATGGGGGGGTTTCTACTATTGGTGTTAATGCTTCCTTGGTTTAGCCTTCAAAGGAATCTTTCATTCTCAATTGATTAGTGTTCTTCAGACTATTGATTGTTGTCTTCTTGATCCTGATCATCATATCTTTAGAGGAGGTTCTTCAGCACCATAGCAGTCATCTTTTGATAGAGTTTGCAGCTTCTTCATGCTTATGTGATGTTCTACATGTTCTTCTTTTTTTGGACATTTCCTTGATTTGGAGGCTTTTCAGTCCTTCAATCACCTTTGATCTCTTTTTGGAGTAGAGTTTTTCCCATGAGGTTTTCTCTATTTCTCCTCTTTATAGAGATCTTCTGTTTGTACATGGGTACCTTACTTGGCCTTGTTTGCCAGGACCCATCTTTGCTTTCATGCATCTTTTTCTTAGTGTTTTAGCTACTTCCTAAGTTCATCTTAAGGGGGGGTGTTAGAGTAATAAGTTGTTTTACTTAATTAATTTAATCATATTGGTTAATTAATTAAGTCACTTATCACTTTAGTTACTTAAGCTAAACTTAGGTACATTAATAATTAATTAATTATTAATTATTAAGTGTGCACACTAGGGTTTCCCTTTTTAGGGTTTCTTGATCTCCTTTCATAAGGATTGATCTCATTGTAATTATCAATGGGAGAATATCTGTAGCTTTCATATCTTCTTGAAAGTTTTCTCTCTACTATAACTTTTTCTTGTTGAAGTTAATTGCATACATTTGTTTGTAGATCTCTTGCATGGAAGGTGTATTTGTTTGTGTTTGATCCTGTGGCTTGTGGTTTTGTGCTTGTTTCACAATTCTAACAAAATAGAGTTGCAATGCTGTAGCACATGGTGCAGATTTCTATGTTATATTTTTTGTGTCTCTGTTTATGTGTGTTTTTTCTCCTGCTCCCTTGTTTTAACAAACATTCAGAGCAATGCAAAACATTGTATTACATTGAAAATCCAGCTCCTCAAACTTCTTATACGTAGGATTGTCTCAAGAAGGTTAGAGCTAAATAGTAAATACACCATCATACAAGATTAGCATTGCCTTCGCTGCCAGCACAACCTATGATGTCATGCCACAACTCTTAACTAAATAAATGAGAAAATAGCAATTCCTTAAACCAAAACTTCTCAGGCCCTTTTGAAAAACGACCACCAAATGAGAAGCTTCGGTCAATCTTCACTGACTAGTATATCATCCGCACAAACTAGAAGCAGGCATAGAAACCTATTGTACCAATCAATACAAAGAATACATATGAAATGATCATCATGTAACCAAAATACAAAATCCCATAAACGAGCTTTGTGATCTTCAGCTTGGTGAAGAAATAGAATGTGGCATATAGAAACAAATAAAAAGCTGAAGAGCCTGCAGTCAAATAAGATCTCCACCACCAGTGATAATCTTCACTACACATCTGGAAGTAGCATAGGACAATGGTTATCTCCACACATGTGACAACAAGAATCACAAATACAAGGAACAGAAACCTGAAGATGTAGTAGAACTAATGCAGCCATATAGAAGTTAAGATGAAGAATAGTTCAATAAAAATAGAACCAAAAGGGAAAATTCCTCCAATGAGTATAGAGAAAAATGGCCACATGTACCAAGCTTGTTCTAGAATCTGACGGGGAATTTTATTGGTTTTCACTGGATCCTCAATTGCAGGTTTCTTGTACCCAAAGTAACTACCCACAAAGACCAAGGGAACAGAAATTCCAAACCAGAGAGCAACCAAAGAAAACATGGTACCAAAAGGAACTGCACCAGATGATTTTTTCCCCCATATCAATGTGCTCAGTACAAAGAAAATGCAAAATACAATGCCTGGAAACAAAAAGGTTGTCTTGAGCATATTCTTTCTCCATTCTGTGCCTTTGAACATCTTATAAAGATGAGAAGAGCAGTACCCAGCAAACAAACCCATGAACACCCACAAAAGAAGCATAGTCGTCATGAGAACTCCACGATTTGATGGGGAAAGGAAACCAAGCATTGTGAAAATCATTGTGACAAGGGTCATCCCAAAAAATTGTACTCCAGTTCCGACATAAACAAACAGTAACCTTGCATGGGAAGGAGCCCTAAAAAACATCTCCATGAACCAACTTCCAACCTGTTTCCTCTTGCACTTCATCATGTGTTTCTAATTGATTGTACACATTAGTTTTACTAGTTCCCGCTGCCGATTTCCTCAAAAGAAATATTCCTTTCCTAGTGCCCTAGATGTCCGCGCACAGCAGGAGGACCACAACAATGATAAATCCTTTCATAGCTAGTCTGGTTATTAACCGTTCCATTGAATTGTTCCCCTTGGAACCTCGGTGACCTTGTGAAATACATAGCTTTTGCAAGACTCGAAATAAGTAAGTTTCATCACTATTCCTTAACATTGTGTGGCAGTCATGGTGACATTCGGCCAAATCAGAAAAAGCAAACCACAATTCATGGGGTTCTCGCCGGCGTCAGATTGGGGGAAATACCAGTGGGGTTTCCCCATGTAAAATAACCTATTGGCTAATTATTTAATGTAGTGATATTTATATATCTCAATATTTAGGGATGCTTTAAAGGTGTATGGTGAAAGTTGAATTTTATAATATAATTCTCTATAAGACATTGTAGATGAATTTGTCAACATGTGAAGAAGTCTTTTGGTGACAAAGTACTGTAAGATTGAGAGATACAGATGTACGACAATGTTTATTTATCCTATACATGTCACATTATTTAAAAATATGTATAACTATATTTTTTTGTTTTTGATAAAGGGTAAAACATGTTTTACAGGGACCCGAAACCACAAAGTTTACAATAGAAAAGATAGGAAAGAAAAGTCCAACAAAAAACAACCAGTTGCACTAAAGGTAAAAAATAGTACAAGAAGCAACCACCCTCCAAAGACCAGGAAGGTCAAATGCAAAAAGCCACCAGAAAGGGCAACAAAAACCCAACCATGATTAACACAGAGTCTTCAGAATAGACTCTGTCTCTGCCTCCAAATTTAGCATCTCAAGAACACCCTTCTTAAACGTTTGAATCATTCGTGAAGTAGGAGGAACCTTTCTCTTCATATTGGCCCTGGTTCTCTTAGAGATGCCAACATCCTCCTTCTGGTTTCTTTCATTGGTTTCCTCCAGATCAACCACCAGAGACCCCTGTTGGGCTCTATCCAATTTCTCGGTCATGGCATTGATGATTATGGTGTTGTGTCTGGCCATACAGTTGTTTAACTATTTTTTTTTTGTTATGTACCTATCTATCTTCCTATTTAATAAGTTATGTTATGGATATGTGTCTATAGATCACATGTAATGAACACTAAGAGGTGTTATGAAAGTTGAACTAGTCCAATGAAAATGATACTATTTCTATTGTAGTAGAGTTGTTTCTCTGTATGACTCATCATCTCTTACTAGTTGTAGTATGGCTAGAAGTCATGTGTTGTTGAATCTACTTGCAAACAATTTATGTAACACATTTCATGAATTACATTATTTGTTATATTTGTTGATTTCATTACTTGAATTATTTACATTATAAAGTTGATCACTTTTAATTGCAACCAAGCAAAGTGTGTGCGTGTGTAGAATAATTTCCATCTAGATAAATATTTGGAATCAATTTCCATCTTCTAGTTTCAAGATTGAAGTCTTCACCATATGTCAAATACTCTATCTTATTTACTATCCATTCTATGAAATAGTCATACCTAAAAAAATCACATAAATGATCATAGGCTAAATTCATATTCAGGTACATTTCCCAAGTGTCCAAATATAAATTATAAAGATCTATGGCTTTAGGCACAAAACCATGTTTATAAGGAGTCTTTTCTGCCATAGCTCCTTCTATGGAGCTAATAAAACTAAAAGATGATCTCAAAAATATAAAAAATTTAGTATCAAATACCAAATAAATATTTTAATCATGATAATTCATTAGTTGAAGTTTGGATAGCGTTCCTTTTCACTCCCACCATCAAAATTTTCACTATGCATTTTTTCTTCAATCTCCAATAATGATTGTATATGATATTGAATATGACTACTTGAACTAAGTTAGCATAAGAACTAACTTTATTTCAAACAATAAAAACCATTTCTTATTGAGAAGTTGTTGAGATGATTTAGCATTGTTGTCATTGATGTGAAAACTTGGGATCTAGAAGGTTGTGTTCCACATGATATACAAAAATATTTTATCCTATTGAGTGCTATGTTGTAGCATAGTGTGGATGCTATCCTTGATCCAGATATGACAATACTTATTTTTGGGACTTTTATGGAAGTCAGTTAATACTTAATAACAAAGAATAATATTTCAATATTGGTTGTTGTGCTCAAAGCTTATTCTGGGTATCCATGCTATCCAGACATTCATGTAACATGTTACAAGTTTTGGTATGTCTAATTATGAATCTTCGGTTGGTACTGAAATTGATGATAGTCAAGATTTGGTCTTGGTCGTGGCATTCCCATCGGCTTCAAAATATATTTCATGTAATTCAAAGTTTGTTATCTTATGTATGACCTATTTTACAGGTCCCATGGTAACATGGTAAGGAGATCTTCATGTGTGACCTATCTTTTGGGTCTAGTACTATTGTGCCAAGGCTTATTGAATTTTTCAAGGTTGTTCTTCAAGCCGACATGTTTTTCTAGGCTAACTTATTTTGGTCTATGGGTATATATATATATGGAACATCTCTTTGGTTCAAGATATGGAGTATGGTGTGTACAAATAGATAAAGGGGTGTGAAGGATTATGCAAAGAAGGAAGATGAAGGAAAGTGTTAGAAAGAAGTAATCTATATTGTAGAGGTTGTGCAAGGAAGGTGGGAAGAAGATTCTTGATTGGATCTAGATAGATATTGTGCTCTTAATCAGAATTGACTTCATGAATATGTATATGCAACTTCATTAGTTCATTTTTGTGAGTGAGACTACTTTGTAATCAGATGTTTCTATATTAATTAGGTAGTGAACCCACAAGCAATGAGCTTACCTATAGTGAGTAATTTGGAAATGATCCTTTGTAAAAATAACCTTTACTATTGTCACCTTTACTGATGTTCTATATTTGAGAATTAGCATTCTCTATGTTTTTCCCCTTCTTGAGTTTCCATGTAAATTTTGCTATTCATTGTGCATGGTGTTGTTATGTGCTTTCATGTTCATATTTGTTAGATTATTATCTAATTGATTTAAGTTTCTTCTAAATTAATTAAAGTAAAAAAAATGTTTTATAATAACTGATTCACCCCCCTTCTCAATTATTTGGACTGTTTAACAATTGGTATCTGAGCTTGGTCCCTTGTAGATAAAGCTTAACCAATTGAGGGAGATCTTGGTAGCTTGAAGAAGATGTCAGTAGATTATTACTTTGAGGAAGAGCTGAAGATAATGTTAGATAATATGGAAAGCACAAAATCTAAAAATGAAGAATTGAAAGAAAACATCAAGAAGGAAAAGGCTTGTATATCAAAGCTAAGGTAGAAAATCCAAAAATTCAAAGCAAGACACAAAGAGGTCAATCATTAATTAAAGGAGTCAAAGGAAATTATTGTGGATTTAAAGCTACAATTGGATGAATGCAAGAAGTTTGAAGAAAATGTGAAAGATACCATCAAACAAAAAATGGAGGAATGGAAGAAGACTAAAGAAAATCTCATGGATACCATCAAATAGAAATCAAATGAAAATCAAAAGAAAGAGTATCTAGAATTAGCATAATTTTGGATCAACTCTTGTCCATACAAAAATGTCACAAGGATAAGGGAGGACTTGGCTTCTCGGGTGAAAGCTCAAATCAGAACACTAAGGGTGAAGAAAAAGTAGTTGAAGGTAAAGAGAGATCAATTGTAACAAGAAAGGTTTAAAACTCTAGAACACCTACAAAAGACCTTTGGTCAGGAAACCAAATGCTCAAAGGTACTTATCATTTAATGGCCATTTTTTTCTATGCAAAAATTTTGGACATAAGGTTGTAGAGTGTAGAAGCAAGAAGGAACAAAGTATTCAATGCTTCAATTGTCACAAGTTTGGTCACAAAGCAAGTCATTGCAGAAGTGAATTATCTAATCTGACGAAAAGAAATGGAATGAATAATCTCTTTCATGGTTATAAATCTAATCAATGTAGATCTAGGGTTCACTTAGTTAAGTCATGTAAAAGATGTTACAAGTGTAGTCATCCCCGAGATTATGTTAGCACATTCAGATATGTTGCTCCAGAAAAGCATAAAAATAAAAAGAAGGTTACATAATCAAATGAATCTAAGAAGAAGATAGTCATGGTTTGGAACAAAAAGGAAATGAGTGTGGAGAACTCTTCTGTGGCACTGGATCTCGGTACAAGTCCTACTAGAATCTGAGCCAAACTGCCTTGGCTTATGGGATGTTTTGCAATGCATATCTTGATGGTTCCCCCTCTCTGAAGTAATATTGATGTGTTTTCAACATGACTGAGTTCGATCCAGTTGATGATGTATGATGAAGCTTAATCTGGATGATTGAAAAGTGAAGTACAATTTTCAATGTCAATAATATGTGTCTTTGGTGGTGAAATCATCATGAGAAATTAAAGATAAAACATGGAGTTTTAAATCATTTCTCACTATTTGCAAAAAGGGAGAAGAGGTTTCATTGAGTGATAAAAGGATTGAAGAAGCTAAGTGCAATGATGAAATCTATGTTGGTTAATAGTAAATTCAGTGGTTGTATCTTGCTGAGACTAAAAGGAGTAGAGTTGGATGAATTTGATCATTGGAGGATGAAGGAAATGGAACTAGGGTTGAAGACTGATGAATTGTAGAATGTAAGTGCCCTGGGTATGGATTTATGGGGAAATGTTCCTTAGATTGCCAACAAAGAGTTTATCTTCTTTCTGTTGAGTTTATTCAAGGATGGCAGTATCATTTTGGACAAACCCTATCCAATCACTAAGGAAGCCATTAAAGCTATTACTAGATTGTACAAAGTTGGTGACCTTATCGGGAAGGAAATGATGAAATACAAAAAAGTGGACGAACTTACTGGTGTCAACAAAGACCCTTGACCCCTATTGATAAATACCATTTTTGATCCTACAGTAAGGTGTGTTGCTTACAGTATCACTTACAAAATATATTTTAGAAATCATGAAGATTCTACTTCAGCTATTGTTGTGTATCTTGCACACAAGATGGTAAAGAAAAATAAATAGTTTAACCTGTGTAGCCTAATAATGGAAAACCTATTTGAGAATTTTAGAATGTCTTTGGTTGAGAGTTATTCCTTTTGGTTTGACTCTCTACTCATATGTTTAGTATTCTACTTTCTGAGCTTGTTGCCATGAAAGGAGAATGTTAAGTGGAAGTCCAACATCCCTATCAAGAAGCAAGTTTACAGATATTTGGAATGTATGCAATATAAAGCAAGTGCATGCAAATTCTATTTCTCATCCTTACAGATAGATATGTGCTCTAGTGTGATAGAATCTAGTGCTATTCCTATCAGTTAGTTTGAGGAGGCTTCCTCATCTGGTAAGGAGTTAGAGGTTGTCATTTGTGGTTCTCCTCTAGAACCTAAAAGGACAAAAGTTAGCACAAAATATTACATCACTATCTTACAAGAGAAGGAGAAGGAAGAAGAGTCTCTACCTAGATCTGACTCTTTTGATCTAGATAAAAATTATTCAATGTTGGATGAAAGTGAT
>VDFB02102762.1:0-11270 GCA_007258455.2 Sequoia sempervirens | reverse complement strand
TATACTTAACCCTATACCATCAACCCTGAACACTATCACTCAAACCTCAAACATATACCTTAAACCCTAAATACTACACCTTCAACCCTCATCCCTATACCCTATACCATTAACCTTATACCCTAATCCATGAACATTATCCCCTAACTCTATACTTAAACCCTGAATCCTATACTCTGAACCCTTAACCCTATACCTTATACCCTAAACGCTACACCCTAAATCCTATACCCAATATCCTAAACCTTAATCCCTATACCATATACACTTTAACCTTATACCCTCAACCCTAAACCCTATACTTAAACCGTCAACCCTAAACACAATACCCTCAATCCTATACATAATATTCTAAACCCTAATCCCTATACCCTATACACTTAACCCTATACCCTCAACCCTATACCTTAAACCATCAACCCTAAACCTTGATCCCTGATCCCTGATCCCTATAACCTATACCCTCAACCTTATACTGTAAACCTTAAACATTATCCCTCAACCCTATACTAAAACCCTAAACCCTACATTCAACCTTGTACCCTACACCCTAATCCCTAAACCTATTACCCTCAACTCTATAACCAATATCCTAAACCCTAATCCCTATACCTTATGCACTTAACCTTATACCTTCGAAACCATGAACACTATCCCTCAACCCCCAATCCTATACCTTAAGCCCTTAACCCTACACCCTCAACCCTCATCCTTATACCCTATTCTTAAAGTTTATACCCTAAACGATAAACATTATCCCTCAACCCTTAACCCTATAATTAAACCTTAAACCCTACATTAAACCTTGTAGCCTAAACCTTGAACCCTAAACCCTAAACCCTAAACCCTCAACACTCAACCCTATACACAATATCCTAAACCCTAATCCGTATACCCTATACACTTAACCCTATACCCTCAACCCTAAACACTATACTTCAGCCCTCAACGCTATACCTTAAACCCTAAACCCTACACCTTCAGCCTCATCCTATACCTATGCCCTCCTGCCTAAAACCCTTGAACATCATCCCTCAATCCTGTAAGCCAACCCAAATCCTACATTAAATGTTTGTACATGCTAAACCCAATGCCATCAACCCTATGCCCAATATTCTAAGCCTAAGTCCATATACCTATGATTGGCCCTATGCCCTCAACCTTGAACACTTTATCCTCCAACCCCTCAACCCTATACCTTGAAACCCTAAACCACACACCCTCAGCCCTCCTGTCCTATACACAGAGCCCTAAAACCTGAAACATTATCCCTCAGCCTTATGCCAAGGCACTTAAAACCCTACACTCCTCAGAGCCTTAACCTATGCCTCATGCCTAAACCCTGCATCATAAAACCTATGCATGTATCATAAAACCATAATCACTATACCCTATGCACTTGACATACCTCAGGCTAGACATTTGTGCCTCAACCCTCAGCCATTAAACTTATACATAAATTCCTAAACCCTAGAGCCATCAGCCATGACACATTATCCTCAGCCTAATACCCTCAATGCCCATACCCAGTATCCTGGAACATAATCCATATACCTATACATGACAGCATACCCTCAACCTAAGAATGTCCTCAGCCTCAACCCTGTAGCAAACCCTAGACCATGGAAACCCGTGGAAGCCCTCCATCCTATGCCTAATGCCCTCAGATTTATACCTAATATCCTAAACCCTAATACATATACCCTATACACTTCACCCTATAACCTCAACCCTATACCTTAAACATTAAACCTTACACCCTCAACCTTCATAGAGGGAGAGAGAAAGAGAGGGAGGGAGGGATTGGGGAGAGAGAGAGAGGTGGGGAGGGAAAGTGGAGATAAAGATAAGTAGAGAGGGAAGGAGAGATAGAGATACATGAGATATAAAGAGTAGATAAGGACAGATGAAGGGAGAGAGATGGAGATGGTATAGAAAGAAATAGAGAGTGTGTGGTAGGGAGTGATGGAGGGATATGTGGGAGGAGAGGGATAGGTGAGATAGAGAGAAGTAGAGAGAGATAGAGATAGAGGGAAGGAGGAAGGGTGGGTGAGAGAGGGGGCAAGGGAGAGGTAAAGAGAGATAGGTGCGACAAAGATAAGTAGAGAGATAATGGTGATATATAGAGAAGGAGATAATTACAATGAGGGAAAGAGAGAATGGTGAGATGGATAGGAGAGAGTGAGAGAGAAAGAGGGTGAGGTAGGAGAGAGGGAGAGCAAGAGAGAGAGGTAGAGAGAGGGAGAGGAGAGATAGAGAGTAAATAGGGGAAATGGTAGGGAGGGATACATCTAGAGAGAGAGAGAGAAGTAGAGAGGGAAGGAGAGGAAGTAGAGAGAAGAAATAGAGAGGGAATGAGGGAGGGAGGAAAGTGAGATAGAGAGGTGTAAGTGAGTAGGGAGTGATGGATGGAGAGGTAGAGTAGAGAGGGATTAGGGGAGATAGAAGTAGAGAGGGAAGGAGGAAGTATGGATGGAGAAAGTGGGAGGTGAAAATAGAAGTAATATAGAGAGAGTGGTAGGTTGTGATGGATGGAGAGGTAGGCAGAGGGGGAGAGGGAAGATATAGATAAGTAGAGAGGGAGGGAGAGAGGGAGGGAGATGTAGTGAGGGAGAGAGAGGTGAGATAGAGAGAAATAGAGAGTGGTGGAAGGAGAGGGAGGTAGAGAGAGGGAGAGAGGAGATAAAAATAAGTAGAGAGGGGAGAGGTAGAGAGAGGAGAGATTGAGAGAAGTAGAGAGGGAATGAGGGAGGGAAGAGATGGAGAGAAAGGTAAGATAGAGAGGTGTAGAGAGAGAGTGGTAGAGTGTGATGGATGTAGAGGTAGGTAGAGGGATTGGGAGATAAAGAGTAGATAGGGAAGAATAGATGGAGTGAGAAGTATGGAGGGAGAGAGACAGAGGTGAGAGAGAGGTGAGGTATAGAGAAATAGAGAGAGTGTTAGGGAGTGATGGAGGGAGAGAGAGAGAGAGAGAGAGAGAGAGAGAGAGAGAGAGAGAGAGAGAGAGAGAGAGAGAGAGAGAGAGAGAAGAGAGAGAGAGAGAGAGAGAGAGAGAGAGAGAGAGAGAGAGAGAGAGAGAGAGAGAGAGAGAGAGAGAGAGAGAGAGAGAGAGAGAGAGAGGAGAGAGATAAGTAGAGAGGAAGGAAGGAGGGGCTTGAGAGATAAGTGAGATAGAGAGAATTAGAGGAGAGAGAGAGAGAGAGAGAGAGAGAGAGAGAGAGAAGAGAGAGAGAGAGAGAGAGAGAGAAACTCAGATAAAGGGATGGAGATAGTTGGATAGAGGTCTAGAGTGTAAGGGATAAAAAATGAGTGAGATAGAGAGAGAAATAATACAACTTGTTGATTACTGAAATTTGACTAAGTTTGAAATTTGTGAGATCTTCCAAAAACTAGAATTTGCATTATAACTCCTAGAGATCCAAAACCACTCTCAAACATCCTGAAACTATATACATGAAATATAACTTAAAGTATAAGAAAGTAAATGTCCATATGTAAATGTTTATTTCATGTATATAGTTTCCCTCAAAGATAACAAGAAGAAAGAAAAATAAAGAGAAGAAAAATAAATTTAATGTAGACCAAAATGCAAGCGTGTTATAATGAGCTCGCATTTTCTCAATGCATTCTCAAAATGTAATACCCATCCTCTTACTGTTTGGATTTATTATTTTCCTATGCTTTTGTTGCTACTTAGTGATTGTGATGGTAATATTATTGTTTGGTTTGTTGGATTTGGATAGTTAGTCTTTTGGTGATGATGTTATTCCATTAGTGGACATGGTTATTTGATATGACATTATGGTTGGTGATGATAGTTGATTTCAAAAATATATTATGATGCAGTGATTTAGTAAATTAAGTTATGATATGATCTGTTAGTTTAGAAATGCTATTTCATCATTTATATTCTGATTGTTAGAATAGATGTGATGAAAGGACAGTGTAGCATCACTCATTCACGAGTGCCCTGCTACGTTGCAATTCCTTCTCACAATGTAATGATTTGATTATATATATATGTACATGTACATGATCTGGTTTGTATGAAGGGATTGTAGGTACAGAGTCTCGATTCCACCTGCTTCGGCAGGATAGGGCGAGCATCAAATGACCCAATGGTATGATGTTGATACATAGATGACAAGGAAGTCACCTTGTCCCATGTTGACAAACCGTCTTGATTGAATGGTATTGTGTGTTCTTGTAATTGTCATTTCTGTATTTTATTATTGTGGTTTGTGTAAGTGTCTTGTTCGTCTTTATGTTACATTGGTATTTTATAAGTTGGGATTTATTTAATTAAATGGTGGTAATAATTGTTTATTATAATGTTAAATTAATTTGTATTTTAATATTTAAAAGTTTTATTTTAAAAGTCATGTGTTTTAGTTAAATGTTAATTAAATATTAAATTGTCTTTGGTTAATTTAATTAAATTACCTTGTTGAAGATAATTATAAATTAAATAAATTAAATTATGTGCATAGCAAGTAAAGCTTGGAAAAGTAGATTTAAAACAAAAATTATTGATAAAAGGAAACATAAATAAATAAAAGAACAAAAAAGATAAAAGGATGAATAAGAATTAAGTGTTGGTTGAAAAAACTGGAATTAAATTAGATAGTTTCTTTTATTTTGGATTTTTTTTAGAAGTTTTTGAAAAAGAAAAGAGGTATCTTTTATTTAATTGAGTTTTTGTGAATTTGGATGAGACAGGAAGATTCAGACAAAAGTGGAAAAAGAATAAAAAAAAAAAAAAGACTTTGAATGTTAAGATCTTCTGAAGTTTTCTGGAAAGGGGATTTGTCATTCTATTGTTTCATGTTTCTGGGAAGGATTTTCTGAGTAGAATATTAGATTTGAATTTGAGCATGGTATTCTAGAGAGGAGATTATGAAGAAGGAACGAAAGTTGTTCGAAGAGGCTGTCAGAATCAAGCGAAGCTCCATCAAAAATTTCAACAGCGTAGGACGCCAGGTTCCAATTTCTTGTCCTTAAATTTTCTGTTTCAAAGAAAAATAAAAATAGTTAAATATGATTTTTGTGAGAAAAGAATTTTTTTGAGATTTATGAGTATTGAAAAGAAAAATAATAAATGGATGAGATTAAACTAGTTTTTCTGGAAGTTGATTGTTTGTTTCCAATTTGTAAAAACAAAGGAAAAGAAAAATTTATATCTTCTGGAATGTCCAATTTATCTATGGTTGATATGAAAAGGAAATTGTTTTCCCATTTGAAATTAAATGTGTTTGAAATTATATATTTATATATATATATTCAACCAGTTTCTCTTCTGAGTCGATCTAATTAAATATATATATTGTATTTATATTTGCATTAAAAATTTATGTATACAGATGTTCTTTGATATTTTACTTGGGAATTGGAAACTGTGATTTTTCGTTTTAAATTTTGGGCCGAATCGAACCCAGTCGCATATTTATTTTGTAATGACAAGTTTTTATAAAAAAAAATATATTTATAAATTTTAGTAAATTTATGGGGGAAGGGAGGGACGGCACAACCGTACCCCTCCCCACTCCCTACGCTGGCCGACTGCGGGTACAACAACCCATGGACTACTGCACACAGCCATCACATGGATTGTTGTGCGCAGTCCTATGGACTGCGCTGCAGTACATGGGGCCCGTTGGTTTAAATTTAAGTTTTTTTTTTTATGTGAATTTATATATATATATATATATATATGTACATATATATATATATAAATATAAAAAATATATATATTTATATATATATATATATAAATTAAATATAAATATATATATACATATAAATAAATATATATAGATATATATATTTTCATTTGATTTTTTTTTTAATAAAAGAAAAGGTTATTTTAACATTGTATTTTAAGAAAAAATTATTTAAAATTAGTTGTATGATATATTTATATATGCACAACTTGAGTATAATTATATTCAGTTTATTTATTTGCATAAGTTTGGGAATTATAAGGAAAGTAAATGTTTGTAGGTATATATTTTATGTTTATATATATATAGATAAATTACAAGTTTAGAATTTATTGATTTGGGTTTTTTATTGTGGAAATTATAAAATTGGATTATATTGGTTTACTAAATGAAACGAATTAAATATGATGGTAAAACCGTTATTGTATGTTTTTTATTTCAATGACATCGAGGTAAATAGAGAATGTGTATGCAATGAAATTAGTTGTTTAATTTTGTGTTACAAAAGCTGTGTGCATGGAATCTCGAGTTTTATGGTCGGGAGGTTTTATTATTACCATTTTATTATTGTTTTGGTTTTCCTTGGATGTGGGAACCCTATTGTAATTTTAAACCCAATTTTAGTTATTGCGAACCTTTGTTCCAGAGGTGTGTTTTATTCATTGAATGTTATTCGTGTTTTGTGTGTACTCTTGGAGTTGAAATTTGTTAGTATTATTGTTTTGGAAGGGTTGTACGAGATTGTTGTAATGAGTTATTGCGAGATGGGTAATGCCTCACATGTCCTTGTTTTGAGTTATATGCTTTATTTGTTATAGTACAACCCTTGCCTTGTTTTGGTTTATATTTTGGGATCTTTTGGGAGAGTGGCTCTGTGTGGGGGCTGGCGCCTTGAAAGGAGGAAGAGCTCAGGATAACCCACATAAGAGTAGTATAACAAGTGAAAACCTAATAATAGAACTTAGGGGGATGGGTAGTAAAACACACAAGATAATAAATATTGGATACCTCGTCTATGCATTAGTTCTATCATAGACTAATGATAGACTAAGAAGGTCGTGGTCGGAAAAGTCGTAACCTCATCCACATGAGGGGTTATCGGCTTCACATGAGCTACCCTATGGTATCGGTGCCTCAAGTAGGAGGAAGGGCCAGGATATCCATAGATGGGGGCAAGCGCCTCAGTTTGGAGGAAGGGCCAGGATAACCCATGTAGGCTATGCGATGACACTCTCCACTAGACACCTGTATGCCTTGTTCTTGTTGGCCTCTGGAATTGTATTATGATTGTTGTTCTGTTTCATCTGGAATTTGTATTTTGAATGTTGTATCATTTATTCTGGAATTGTATTTTGTTCATTGTTTCAATTTCATTTGTAAATTTTTTATGAATGTTCTTTCGTTACCTGGTTAATGGTTATTGCCTTGTTTTGATGTGATGAGATCTATGACTTTAAGTTATTATGTTGACTTGTGAATGTTGTTGGTTATGTCATTGTAATCCTTGATGTTGTACTTGAGTTTTGTACTATATTGTTCTGTTGGAGTCATTTTGGCATTCATGGTCGTGATCTCTTCCTTGTCATCTCTGAACATGGGGGGTGATTTATAATTCACATGGTTGGGTGGAATGTGCTCCGCACCCGTTGGGTTCCCCTTCAGTATTATATCTCCTCAACATCCTGCAGTTGGAGTTGGTACCAGTTGTTCACTTTGTAATTCAAATATTATTGTACTTTGTATCATCCCACATGTATGGGAAACTTATTGTAATTCATTTATCAAGATCATATAATGTAACGTTAAAGCGATGATGTAATAATTAGGATCCTTTGTAACATTATTGTAAGAGATTCTTTATGATTGTAATATGTGATGTAGTGATACTTTCAATCTGGGTTCATGGATGTACTTTTATTAATGGTTATTGTTATGCTATTGGATAAGTTGTTTAGTATTATCTTTTACTTTTGTTAATAGTTGTTTTGCGATGTGACCTCGCGTGCCCCAGAGAATATAACGTTAAGATGTTAATGTGCAATGTAAAGGTATTTAATGTTTAGTTGCATGTTTATGTTGTGTTATTTAAAAAAAAAAAAATTTCTATGGGGTTTGCACGAAGGGCGTTACACAAAACGTGAGAGCATTATAACACACTCATGTTTTGTCAATGCATTCATACAATGTGAGTACATTATAAAATGCTCACGTTTTTCCAATGCATTCAAATAACACAAGCGCGTTATAACACACTTGTGTTTTATCTTGCTCTAGGAAGTCCCAAGCCTTTGGCGTGGATTTACTTTGGATTTCCAACCCAAAGGCTTGGAGGGCCTTCCCAACATCCAAATATGTGTTTTTGCATATTCTACAAAATTTCACATAATCTCATTTGTGCTCACCATCAGGTTTGCACATATTTCAAGGTCGAACAAATCAAACACTTGGGTAATGTTAGGCTTGTTCTTAGCTATCTAACGATGTAATTTTTTTAACATTTTTAAAATGTTAATCCTTTGATCTATAATTTTTTTTTATGTTTTTTTTTTTGGAAAAAACTAGTGTTTGGTGTTTTTTTCGTTATAAATTAACCGTTCATCAAAATTTCAAATAAATTAAATTTTTAGAAACTAGTCTCCATTCTACACATATTAAAAAAATAAAATAAAAAATTTCAATTAGTTTCCAAAATTTGTAGGTGTAGCACGACCAAAATTTTGTTTTTCAAGAAGTGTCCACTTTGAAAATTTGTAAAAAATAAAATATTCATTAAAAAATTATCAAAAAAATCATGCATAAACTACATACTATTAGCTAATTTCTCACTAAAGCAATTATAAAAATACTAAATTTCTTTTCACCTTGCTAGGTTCCCACAAAAGTTGCTATGTTATGTTTTTCTAGCAAAAACAACACCAATTTTTGTGGGCCCCACTTTTGAACACCTTAATCTCAACCATTTTAAAAATAAATTAGTGTTTAGAAAGCATAATTGAAGCACTACAATCCTTATTTTTGTCACATCTCAAAATTTTGAGTGTAACTATCCTCAATTTCACGTCCAAGGTCAGTATTTCCTGATTTCAGAAAAAAAAGTGGCCACTTAAGCCTCCTTTTTGGCCCCCCATCTTTTTGCACTTACCCATGATATAAAAAATTGTAAGCATCTTAAATATATTGTGCAAGACCTCATTGATTCTAATCAAATTCAAATTGGAAGTGTTAATGATCAAGGTAATAAGTTTGTTGCCCCTCGTAACTAGAATTTATAAATATTTACCAATACTATGCAAAATCATAACATTTCCTTTGTAAAATCTAGTGAAACTAAGAATGATGTGATAAATTTTGACACAGATGATGATAACATGAAAGAAAATGATGAAAATCCTATAGATAAGATGGTTGAAATGATTGAAGTTCAACCTTGTAAGGGCCAAACCAAAATTCCCCTTGATATTTCTTTCTCACAACATGACATACCTTAAACATGCACCCAATGGTCCTCTTTACATAGCTAGAAGAATCAATGCAAAGCCTACTAATGCGATATTAATTGATCCCGTTTGTCTAGAGAATGTGATCACTAAAGAATTATTGTTTGTGCATGAGCTTTATCAAGATACTTATAAACAACCAAAAGCATGGATCAATCCACATAATGGGTTTGCTTGCCCTATGATAGGTTTGATAAATCTTCATCTAAAATTTGAACCAAAACAATTAAGTGTCTCATTCTCCTTTATCCTATCATCAAACCAATTTTGTGTGAATTTAGGCTACCCATGGCTTTGCTCCATGAAATCCATCCAATCGGTAGTGCATAAAAGTTTAAAGTTTCAATTTGGAAATGATATATTTACAATACACCATAGCAGCTTTAATCATGTGTCTTCCCATGGGAACTTCTCACTGGACTTCTTTTGGCCTGAACCTATGGAACCTATTAGGCCTCTTGAAGACTTCTTTTTCAAATCCTATCAAAATTTTAAGGAAAAATGCATAACAAAATTATCCCTTACTAATATGCCTCAACCCACGATTGAGCCTCCTATCCTTGATGACACCATGATTAAACCAAAACCCCTTCCAAGTAACCAAGACCAATTCATGACAATTCCTTCACCCATTTCTTACAAGAGACTACATGATAACCAAATAAGTCTCATTTTTCTTTCTAAAATCAAACACGTTTATAAAGTTAAAGAGAAAGTGGTTGAAAACCTCCCATGGTTCCTTCTATTCCTCCCTTGTAGGAATAAAATTAACCTATGGTTGATAAAATTGATCCTACACAATCACAACTTTAAAACCAAACAAAAAGAAATTGAAATGCTAGAGAGAATAGGCATAGACATCATGCTATTGCTTGTCTATTACAAGAAATTTACATGAAACAACAACTCTAGCAATACATGATGTTCTTCACCTTCACCACAACAAGAAAATCCTATATCTGGAACACAACAAGAAGTACCTTCCATGGATATTATAATAAGACCTCCTATTGTGATTAACTTGGATGGCAACAATGCAATTGCTAAAATTGATGAGGAAGTGTAGAATGAGCTGAATTTATTATTTTCCTCTTCCATGATCTTAAATGATTACAATTGTGATGATCCTCCTAAAAAGAGTGACTCATCATGTGCTAAACTTGGTGATTGTCCTCATTTGGAAGTTGACATTGTCCCTTTGCCTAATTGTCCAACTTCCACATATGATGAACAATATTGGGATGTGGATGACCTACTATAGATTGACTTACATGTGCCTTACTAGTCTTGTCTTTATTTTATTTTCATGTTCTTTGTGTGATTGCATGTTCCTAATGTGATCCCTCGTATCATTCTATTTGGCATGTCTATATGTTCATTCCTCTATTTTCACCTGCATTCTTCTATATGTCATAAACCTTTATCTTTTCTTTTGTCTTGTATTTTTCCTTTTGGGGATGACATAAGGCATCAAGACATTTAGTTATCTTCCATGTTGACCCAAATTATTTTCTTTCATTTTTTCTCTCTAAGTGTTATTCCTCTAGTTCTACAAGTATTTGGGAATGATGATGTTTTTTGAGCTCTATAATATCATTGTATCAAAGACAAATGTTGACCCCAAATTCGTGGATCCCTTATGTGTGATTTTGGGATTTCATTTTGGGTAACCCCTTTTTAATGATATAGCGTCATTTGGAAAAATATGCTTGACATAGGGCTTTCCAAATAAGCTCTTATGTCTTATTTGTTTTTTCACATTTATCATTTGCCACTTTAAAGTAATTGTTCACAACATGGTGTTTAGCAATCTCTTTAAAGTGAGGGCATGCATTGGCATTATCATTTTTGAAATTTTTTACTATATCTTATGTTTCAAAGTGAGGTCTTCTTACTTCACGTGATGTGTCCTCTTCTTAGTGGTGTCATTGGGTTTGATGTCCTTCAAGAATGTGTCCTTTCTTGGTATATGGCATTCCTCTTAGTGACCTGATGCTACACATTGCATTCCCTAAGTTGTGAATCTTTTATCCTAGAATTATCCTCTCATGGA
>VDFB02102761.1:0-17008 GCA_007258455.2 Sequoia sempervirens | reverse complement strand
TTCTAAACATCAAGCTGATGTCAAATGTTGGTTTGAAAAAAGAGAAAAGATCAAAGCTTTTAGGATATTAGACCTAGTGCTATTATGGGATAAAGTTAAGGAGAAGAAAGGAGACCATCAAAAGTTTGATAGACTTTGATTGGGTTCCTATCAAATCACTGAAATCCTTGGTGAGAATGCCTTTCGATTGAATACTTTAACAGGAGAGCATGTTCCATTGCCTATCAATGGGTAGTTTCTCAAACACTACTTTGGCCCATGAGGGTCTGATTGTCATGATTGGTTGTACATATGTAATTAGTTGGATCGTTTGTCGTTTGTTTGTTTTGTTTTGTTCTTTTGGTTTGTGTTTTTGTTCTCGTGTCTTGGGGTGATTTCCGTTTTGCTCTATTTCAAAGTATGAAGTGGTTATTCACTATATGTTGAAGGTACTAGGAGAGAAGTTGGCTTAGGTATTTTCAGGTACGTCTGTGGAAATTGTTCATTTCAAGACCTGTGTCTTGTGTTCTTTTTATATAATGGTTTGAAAGGTTAAAAAAAAATAGGTATATTGTAAGAGATCTCATAAACCATAGTTGACTCTGTCAAAAAATAGATAAAAACAACTATTCGACATAAAATCCCATTTTGTCTCTAGGTGACTGTATTTTAGATCCAGGTGAAAAATCCGAATCTTGACACTGTCATGAAGTCCATTGTAGTTCTCAACACCAAATTTCAGGTTGCTACATCTAAGTATTGAGAAAAGCTAATAAAGAATTCCTTCATAAAAATCATATAAAATGAGAAGAAAAGAGAATAATTGAATAATGACAAACTCAATACAAGAAAGGGTAATTCAAGTATCTCTATCGGGGCTATGGATGCCTATTTGGCAGTAGAGCAATACTTTGAGAGAACTAGAGGCATCTCCGTCAGGGCTATGATGCCTGTTTGGGAGTATACCAATAACCAAGATATCATTGCATGACAATCATATGGATTCAACTCATGTAACTTGAATCTTGAATACAGTTATTTAAGAGTAGAAAGAGTTTTTACCAAAACAAATGCACTATGCACGCACACACTCAGATTCGAAGTGGTTAATGTTGATTTACATTTTGAGATTCTAGCTCAACCTTGTTTGCCATAACTAATCATATTGAAGTTTAAAATGTTCATGAACCAGAGGTTCTAGGTGATTGAATTCTTTAGTGTCTTGAAAATGGGTAAACCATTTTCCCAGTCGAGTCACCATTTTTTATGCCTTGCATAACCACCCCATTTTGTTTTTGGTCAAAATGGGTCCCCCTTGTGTTTTTTTTGTCATTGGTGTTTTTGTTTGGGTCTTAGGAGTTGTTCTTTTTCCTCTTAGGTCCTTGTTCCTTTTGTTTGGTGGAAGTGGAGCTAGAATGGAAACTGGACTTGGGACTTTGTGAAGGTTCCAAATCCGGATTCGGTTCTGGTCTCGGCCCCATTCTTGTCTTGTTTGTTTTTCTTTGTCTATTTGTTTCGCCTTGCACTCTTGGGTTCATTTCTCCCTTGAGTTGTATTTTGTTTGTTTGTGGTTTCTTTTCCCCTTGGCGGAAGCAGAACCAGAAACAAAACCAAACTTGGAACTTTGCGAAAAGTTCTAGATTTGGTTTTGGTTTTGATCCCGCTCCCGCTCGTTTGCTTTGTGTTTTTGTCCCTATTTGCATCTTTCTTGGGATGGGTTTTGTTTCGGTCCCATTTCCTTTTGTTTTTCTTTTCTTGTCTCAGTGTTCGTTCTTTTGGCAGGAACATAACTAGAAATGAAACCGAACTTTGGAACTTTGCAAAAAGTTCCGAATCTAGTTTTGACTCTGATTCTACCCTTGTTCCTTTGTTGTTTTTTCCCTTTCCATGGGGTTGGAACCAGAACCAGAACTAGAATGGAATGTGGAGCTTACATCAAGTTCCTAATTCCATTTCAACTCCGCTTCTGCTTCCATTTTACGTCTAAACGTATGTTCATGTTGTGTACTTGTCCCATTTCAATTCTATACCCGACCAACCACATTTATTGCATTAATTATAGCCTCCTCACACATGCGAAATGGATTTTAAACTTTAATTAAGGTTAATTGGATCATTATTATTTATGCCTAAGTTTTTTTTAGCAAACCAGAGCCGAGAAAGCGTGAAAGAGGAGCATGATTTGGTTGGGGGCAAGCATCTACAAGAGGATTCAGATCGAGTTTCATCCTATTTGGTAGCATTTTGAGGTAGGTGGGTCTTCGCCCCCATTCCATTTTGTTGTTTTCTTGTTTCTTGTTCGTGGTGTTTGTCGTGCATTCATAAGACCTTTCTTGTGAATCTTCGTGTGTTTTTGTTTGTGTTTCGCTTGCTTTTTTTTGTTTTTGTTTTGTCTTTCCTTCCGTTTCCCATTTGCTTTTTTGTATTTTTTTGTTCATTTTTGTTGGTCTACTGTAGTTTTCTCATTTTGGTGGTATCCGTATTGCTGTGCCCTAGTTTTAACTAGGGTTTCATTTTGAGGGATCTTCTATGCTTTAAAAGTATTTGAATCTATTTGATGACCCATTTGTTCCTATTATCGTGTTGAGTTAATGGTTTTGACGTCAGGGTTTTGATGTCCTAATTTCTATATGTCAACAAGTTGCACAAACTAGGGTTTGTGCATTGAACTTTACAATATTGTGCCCTAAAAAGTTCAAATTTGGTTTTGTCCTGTTAAGGGTGAGGTTAAACCCCTTATTTAAAGTTTCCTTATGGTTTCATGTGACCTAAGTCTGAAGTTGGTGTGACCATGTGTTTAAATGTGCTTCGTTTGAATAATAAACTAGCAGAAGCGGATCTGAGAATGAACTCGTGCCATAAGTGTTTGCATAAGAATCAATTCCCAAAATGATCCCGCTTCTAATGAATATTGATTTTGGTCTACACCCTTATTCTTTTGGTGGAAGCGAAACCAGAGTGGGAAATGAACTTGGAACTATCAGTTGGTTTTGGGTTTGGTTTCCATTCCAATCTCGGTTCTGGTCTTGTCCTGGTTCTGATCCCGATCCCGCTTATGTTAAAAGGATTTTTGTTCTTGATTCTCTCTTGGCTCCACTTCTAGTAAGTGCAAAATTTGACTAAGTATGTAGAGTTGCCTTGGATGAATATAAGATGATATGAAAGGTAATATCGATGTAATGGTTTCCAAGTCTTTGTTGATCTAATATAGGACTATTTTGCAGGAGTGAAAAATGTCATGAGTGTCAGAAGAAGCTTCTCAAAGAGTGAGCCAGGTTGTAGAAAGTTTAAGGCCAAGAAAGCCTAAGGAAATAAAGGTTGTTAGAAGAGAACTTATTAAACTTGGGGATATGCACGAGTTTGCTTCTGCACAATTGAAAATAATAAATTTTGCAGATAGTTGGGTGGACAGACTAGATAAAGACATGCTTCAACAAGTGTTCACTAATTATGATGAGTACATGCTTTAGTGGAAAACGTAGGAATACGGTGGAAATGAACATTTTGTTCCTAATGGACACCTGGTGACATGGTCTATTGGACAAATCTCTCTCTTTCCCTCCTATTTTGTAGGATCATGACCTCACTTTAACTGAAGATCCCCTCCAGTTCTACCTTCCCTCTTGGTGTGTCAGGTTTTTGTAACAAAGTCATCAACAAGCGAACTAAAGATTAGCGGGGTAGTCATCTCAAGCAGCTCCAGTGGTTCCCTAAATTTGTGGATCTTAATTTTTGACTAGAGAAATTAGTGTTAGGGCTGGTCTATATGTAATTTTTCTCTCCATATTGTAAAGGTTGGCTAATTGAAGAGAGATAGCAACCTAAGGAAAAAGTTAGATATTTTTACAGTTTCAGAAACTCTTTTACAACTTTATGCAAAGACACTTAAATTTTTACAGTTTTCAATACTGTTTTATGTTATTTGCAAGTTTCAGTCTTAATGATAATGTTAGTGAACAATAGTCATTCGTATGCCAGTGGATGTTGTGCATAAATGTCTCTTATTTGATGAAAATCAATAGAAGATTTCAAATTTGAGGCTATTTTCATTGAGTTATCTGTAAATGAGGTTTTCTGTGTTTGTTGATCTATAAATTTTGATGATGAGCATATGGTGTGTTATGGATTTTGAAGTTTGTGAATGGTGAATGATTTGTATGTCTTGAATTTGAACTATGAATGAATGCAATGGTATAGATTGTATCATTTTATGGTTTAGTTGTTTGGAAACAATGCTCATTATGAAGTTTTTATGTCTGAATTAAAGGAAATTTATATTCATGTTTTGTTGTCCTGAGCTTTGTCCTATCTTTTGATATTTATTTACACCCCCCAAACATAGATTAATTTGTATGATGCATTTTGTATCCCTTTTACCAGCAGGCCCCTTGAACATTACAGTTGCATTGGCCACTGAACAACATTAGCACAATTGAGAACCAACTACAAAGACCTCGGAAGATAGGTTGCTTTAGGTTATCTATCTTTTTCAGGAGAAATAAGGTAGGAATATTTTTTTTAACGTTGTTGTGTTACTTTGACCATCAACACTACCTACTGCTAAGGTAGAGAACAAGAAGAGGCCTACCATTGAGGTACTTGTCGGTAAAACCACAAACCTATGTCATACTTTCAGCCAAAATAATAATTGCAAGCGAATTATTTTCAGCCGGTACCTTTTCGGTTGAGTGGTCTTCGGCCAAAGCCACACGACAGTGACATGGTGTTGACATGGCAATATCTTTCCAATCGGAATGGTTTCGGCTGAAAGCCACTCAACCGAAGGGGTTTCAACTGGAAACGCCACAAATAATAATAATAAAATAATAGGGCCTGACTAGTTTGCACGCTCGGGAAAAATGGTTTGTAATGAGAGGTTGTTAGCCAAAGAGGAGATCACCCAATAGTCCATAAATACCCAGGTTCCGATTTCATTTCTCCTTATGCTACGAGTTTTTGAGCTTTGTTGGCAGGTAAAGGTGTTGGTTTTTGTGTGAGGGTTCCTGTGATTTGTGAATAGTAAACATGTTGTTGGTTGTTTTATTGGCCGAATGGTGTAGCTATACGGGTGTTTGTGATTTCCATGAAATAAATACATAGTAGTTTGTGATTTGTATTGAGGAATAATAGATAGAAAATTTGGTTTTTTATTTTGTTTCTTGGTGAAGTAGGTGAATGGCGTATTTAATTAAAACCCTTGCTACCATGAAGTTACAAAGGAATTTTTTTTGGCTTTAATATTTTAAATGATTTAAATTGTGTAAAAAACTTGCAATGGTGAACTAGAAATATGGGTCTTCAGTTTCCAGTTTATAAAAATGGAAATTTGGGGTTTTAAATATTGGGGTTTTTAGAAAAAAATTTCAAAACCAACCTTGTAAAAGTTGAACTCTTGCTGTGCAAACACCAGTGTACCCTAAAATTTAGATCCACATAATCTTGCCAATCCATTAACATACTGATAACAAATTTTAATGATGTCTAACTTTTATGGGGCATAATATAGAAGCAGGGGGGATTTGGTCAAAATTCCCTTAATAAGAATTTTCAATTATATATAATATATTTAATTTTTTTTATCAAGGAAAGATTGAAAGTCGAAACTTGAGAGTTACAAACTTTGAAAGTTCATAATACAAATGTGTTAGAGAATTAGAACTATAGTCTACAAATGATAAACATCAAAATGACAAATTGGGAATGGCAAAAAAATTATATGCATATCAGGTTTTTGTCTAAGCAACAAGCTAAAAAACTAGTCATCCACTGGATATCTTAGAAACTCTTTTGTGTCACTAAAACTGTTGGAATGAACTGTATTCCCATCTAACAATGTGAGCACAACAAATATCAATTCCTTAGGCACTACATCCCAACATTTTGCAGGGCTCTCTTCTTGTACTTAGGTATCTTATAGTCAATGAGATACAAACCGCTATATGCAAGTTTTTCTGCCCTTGTATAGGTAGGTTTTGTCACTTTAGAGAGTGGACAAGGCTATATATGAACTAGTTCCTTTTGGTAGTTGAGGAACTAGAAACCTATGAGACAAGGAAATGCCAATTGTTTGTAGTAATCTGGAGGTCCATATAGCTGCTTCCAACTAATTACCTTGTCAAAATTCCCTCTATCCTTATTATAATGAAAGATTACCACAAAAGTAGAACCACATCTTTACAAATGTTATATGCTTCAAAGCAAGCTTACCTCCAGTAATCTATATAGTATATTCAACAAAATCATTGCATCTCTAATAATGGGCACAGAGGAACTAAATGGATACATAGTCACTTTGATTTTTGAAGCTTTTACAAGCTTCAAACCAGTCCTTAAAAACCTCATAAATATATTCTTCATCTTATTGTAGTTCAGTGGTTGACTAATCTATTATGTTTTTATCATATTTAAAATTTGGTTCCATCAGTTTGAGAACCCTCCTCGACATAAAAATTGAAGGATGACATTGCAAATGAAATGTAGGAGAAGAGAGAATGGTAGATGAAAAATAAGCTATGGGAGTGAGGCCATTAAGTGGGCTTCAGACTTAATTTGAAAGGGGATTTGAAGAACCTCTTTGAATAAGTTTGATAGGCATTATACTTATGAAATTCATAGCTTTATTATTAATTGCAAATGCAAAGCTGTAGAATATAAAGTGAAACAAGATATGGTTTGAAAATGTGATTATCCACTCACCCTATATGTGCAGTTTAGTCAGTGATAAAAGGACATAATACTATGAAATACATGTGAGATGCTTAATCAGTTTTACTCATTAGACCATAAATGATAAATTTAGTGATCTTAATTAATGATTGCATAGGAACTTATGTATCTTGTTAACAATGCTCATATTTGGTTTCATGGAGTCCTCATTTAATTAGAAATTCAATTAATCAGCTAAAAGACATGAAATGGGCCAATTTAGTAAATAAAGAGAACTAGGTCATCACATTGGCTGGGCACTGATAGGCCATCTCATAGTCATGACTCATCCATGACCACTCTTAATTACAATTTCTAGGTATGGGTTATGTTACATAATTTGTAATGGGATGGGATGGGAAGTGGGGTGCAACTAGTGACTTTCATGTCATTATAGTGCCTAAGCATCACTTTAAACCCTTTGTAAGGATTTTAATTATGCCTTTTACACACTCTAGATCTCCAACATCACTGTAGCACTCGACAGCTGAAAGTAAACAACTGGTGTGTTGTGCTTTACATGGCACCCTCTCCCCACCTAAATAGCCACAATCTGACAATTGTTTATGTGCTTCCCTCTCCTACCATCTTCTCTACTTTGGCTCATGCAAGAGCTTTGAATCTATAGGGAGTTACATTAGCCCTTAGAACCCTAGCCATGATTAACTGAAGAACTTGTCCTTATTTACTTGCACCATTTTGGGATTATAATCTTTTGCACATAAATTTTTCCTCCCGTCACTATTATTGAATGAGTACTTATGTCCCAAGATATTGTGATGATGGAAATAAACCATGTTGCAGGAAAAAACCATTATAGGTATGGTTTATTTGGGTTCTAATATTGAAGATGCTCATTAGCTTCAAGATAACAAAAGTCTAAAGTAGTATTGCACAATGTTGGGAATAGTTGTGCTAAAAAGTGACAGGGTTCTTAAAGTAGTTAGAAGTTTAAAACAACATAAAAGAGCCTATGAGGAACCCAAAGTTCCAGTCTTTTAGATGTGGGGATGAGGGAATGTACTAATATCTAAAAAAGTAATTACAAAAATAGTAAAATAAGCTAAATCTTATTCAAATGTATTTATGTATGACATTTTACATTGACGTCAATAAATCTTACTATATGTACATTGCTCCCTTGAGTAAGCATAAATTCAACCATCCAAAATCCCCAAAAGCAAAATATAATATCCTATTTTTCATCAATACATATTTAACTGCATGTTTAAAAATTTGATACAAATAAAGGTAAACCTAATATTCAAGAATCTACAAAGTTAGAAGGGACAAAGTTCATGTTAAAACTTCAATACAAATTTAACTAAAGCACTAAATCTTTTCATTGTCACCTAGAAAAGAACATACCATATATTTCATTTGCTGAAGAACTTATTTTTCATAATAGCCCATTTCCAACAAAGAGGCTATGATATTATCTACCTTTAAATCTTTTGATCGATCTTCCTAGTTAATTTTAGAGAAACAATATCATTTAAACAATGGATATACAAAATATATTAATGTGAAACAAATGTTTCATGCCATCTCCCTCCAATAACATACTTTTGAGTACAAACTAAATTACCTCAAACAAAATGAATACTACACATTGATGGAAAATTAAATTAGTGGAATAATCATTTCATACAACTAGGCAAAAGCTGGAGAATTGTTAAAAGACAGAGTGATAAGCATAACTCCCTTTTTTGATATAAAAGTTAGGTTGAATTTTTTTGCTCTTTGCACCTCAAAGAAAAAGATAGGGAAAATCAAACATCCTTTTATGTTCTTTGAACAATCATTGAGATAGTGCCCATCTTGAAAAATCAAACATTTATATTGTGTAGGATGCACATGATATACTTTCACCTTACATGTGTGTATGTGTGTACATATATGTACATATATATGTATATGTATGTATGTATGTATGTGTATACATACATGCATGCACTTGAGTGTACATACATGTATGTGTACACATATATGTAAATGCATGTGTACATGTGTATGTACATGTATGTACATACATACATTTTGCCTATATTTACGTTTCTATAAACCCAAAATTGAAAACCCCAAATTTCTAGTTCACCATGTGTACATGTATGTATACATATGTGTATGTACATGTGTGTACATATATGTGTATGTGTGTACATGTATACTATGTACATAATCACGTACATGTGTGTATGTGTACATATATATGTGTGTGTACATGCATGTATGCATGTATTATATTCATGTGTATGTGTGTATGCATGTATGTATGCATATATACGTATGTATGTGTGTATATATGTACATGCATATATGTTATGTGTATTGTGTATGCATACATACACGGTGCATATGTATAATGCATATATGTGTATGTATGTATTACGATATGTAGCAAAATATATGTATGTATATGTATGTGTGCATGCACATATATATATATTTATGCATACATATATGTATATACATATATATACATATATACATATGTCATGTACATGTGTACATGTATGTATATATACATACACATATATACATGTATATGTACACACATACACACACACACACACACACACACACACACACACACACACACATATATATATATATATATATATATATATATATATATATATATGTACATACATACACATACACACCCACATGTATGTACATACATGAACATAGACATGCATATATACATACAGATACAAATGCACACACACACACACACACACACACACACACACATATATGTACACATGTATTGAAAGTCTCTTTGGAGTTGTCAAAATTCTTATGTTATCTAAGTTGTAGAAGGTGAACTATTGAACATAGAGATAGATATAATTTGAACTATCTCATTAGATATATTTAAAGTTAAAAATGTTTTAGTTTTGAAACTTGAAAATTTTGTAATTTAAATATATATTTGTTTTAGTTTTGAAATTTGATTTAAATTTTATTAACATAATATATATTTTGTTTTAATGATATGTAGATCTCTAGATTTACATATACAAATATATATATCATGGCCAATGAGGGATCTCACCATTCCCCTTATTTTGAGCAAGATGCCCAAGCTAGAACAAATTTATATCACGATAGTATTGCTAGATTAGACAATGCTCTAAGATGTTTAGAGCAAAAAATTCACAACTCCCACAATTTGGCTAATCAAGATAGATTAGTCACTATTAGAGAGGAGATTTATCGAATCATCGAGACAATTCGATCGTTCAATCCTTATGATGATATCAACATTGAGCAGTTTTATTTGTCTCTTGCCAAGATTGTTACTAGCACAATGAAACAGAGAGAAGTTGCCAAATTAGTTTCAGGCGAAAATGTGTTAACCATGTTCCCTCATTATAGAGGAAAAAATAGAATTAGAGGATATGTGGTTATGAGGTGTGTAGATCCTCTTTTTACGCCATTCACATACCCTAGATGGTTGGCAATGTATCATAGATGGCCTCACAATGATGAGCTGCCATAGTATTTTGTCAAACAGTTATATGCAAAATTTCATTTACAGATAGATGTGGACTACACATCTTATCTTGAGCATGTTGGCCAAGGTAAAGGCCATTTTTTGACAAACCACATTTTAGAAGTTCAAATTTGCCACTGCTAGTGAACAAGAGGGCATTAGTTGGCCCAAACCTTTTGGTTTTACCAAAATGTTTGGAATTGGCAGCAGCAGGGGAGGCATCAACAAGCTTCACTCAATCCCATATTTTTGATAACATTGCCTCTATTACGACACAAATCAATTATATGCCATCCGATTGAGTTGGTAGATACTTATTACGCCTGCGGATCAACCTTCCTCCCATTGAGGCTACATCTGCATCTTATGATCCATTCATTCATGCTTATCTACCTACTCCTTAAGATGCCAAGAAAATGACCCACATGACTCTGCGTAATATGTGTAGTCTCAGTTTTGGATTTACTAGCAGCATATCAGGTGATCAATGAGGACCATGGGATCTCTCTTGACCATGTACATGACTTTATTAGACAACAATATCTTGGTACACATACGAGCCACGGGGTGGAAAAAGTAGAGGATATTCCACATCAACCTACAGGATCCCATGCACATCATGTTTCTATCGATCCTTTAGCTTGTCTAGGTCATCAGGATGTTACAGATCACGTTAAGGTTATTGCGGCACCTGATCTTGTCCATGGCACATATAGTCAACTTCTTTTTTCCACTGATACTATACATGCTACAAATCCCCTTGTGGTGTCTTTGCATTCTTGTGATCTTAGTGACATTGGTAGAGCCATCGATCAGGAACAATAGGTACTTGAATAATAAACAAATATATATATATAATTTTGTTCTAAAAAATTATGTATGTATACATGTAATGCATTTTAAAGTCTAATTGTTTAACTCCTGATTGAAATTTTGTACTTGAAAATTTTGAGTAGTATGGTGATTTGTCAAACTTTGGAAATTTGGCGCATGATGGTGATCCCATGTAGTATACAATTGAGGCACATTTAAATAATAAAAAAATTAATTACTTGATATAAGCTTGAACACATTGAACTTGTATATTGTAAATTTGGATAATTTTACATATATGTACACACACACATATATACATGTATTAAAAATTAAATTTAAACATGTGTACTTGAACACATGCAAGGCTTGGGACGAGGCTCAAGACATGGATCAGGAGAGCTTGGATCAGGACATGGATCCACACATCTTGGATCAGGAGAGGGATTAGTCCATGGATCGAGGGAGAGATCGGGCCATGGATCGAGGGAGAGATTAGGCCACGGATCGAGGGAGAGATTGGGCCAAAGATTTGATGATTCTATTCATACTAGATGTCCCTCTCTTTGAGATGTTTTATAGTATTATGGTTTGAGGTAAATTATTATGTTCGAGACACCTTTTATGATTCATGTAGATCACATTACATACATTTATGTTTTATTGTATATACTTGTTATTTACATCACATTCATACATTTATGTTTTATGGTTTGAATAGGTTTTTTATACACATTATTATGGTTTGAACACTTGTTACATCTATTTACATCATGCATTAATATGGTTTTATTTATTTATCAAGTTTGTACCTTTATTTAAATTTATTAAATGGTTTGTTCACACTTGTTGTACATCTATTTACATCATAAAATCAAAATGTTGGACTATCTAATGGTTGCTATTTGTAAATTTAAAAAGATGGACATGTACAATTAATTTTAAATAGAAATGAATTTGTCTAAATAAATAGGTCAAGAAATATAGAAAAATTTGAATGCAAATATGTTAGAGATTAATGCTATATTTAAGTGGAACATAAAAATGTAATTGGAAATAGATGACAACCTAAATTCTTAGCTCTAAATGTTCATTTTTAAAGTCACTCTAGGTTAAATGTAAATTGTGCATATATCATGCTATACATGAACTTAAGAATTCCATATAATCTAACACACATGAATTTGAATGTGCATGCAAAGAATTCTTGAACTAGATGATGAGTTATACTTGTGTCCAGTTGAATGTAAATGAAATCAAATATATTCAAGTGAAAATAAGAATTTCATATAATCCAATACACATGAATTTGATTGTGCATGCAAAGAAAGTGATCTAGATGATGTGCTATAAGTGGAGATGAATGTAAATGAAATAAAATTTATATTCTTGAACTTATGAATTCCATGGAACGTTTATGCAATTGGAAATTGATATTTAAATATCAAGTTTAAACATAATATAAGTATCGAGATCCATATGGCAGTTCTATATATTAAAAATTGATCAATCCATATATAATTACCAAAGATCCCATTACATGTGGTCTCAAGCTATACATGGTAAACAACTATTGATGCCAAAATATAGCTATCTCAAACACCCCAAACACCATTACTATGATTCACTACAATGAATATTCCAATGCACCAAGGTGAATAAGAAAGACCAATCCAAGAGAACCCATACAATCTAACATTCACAAAATAATACATGTAAGTTATGTATACCAAAAGTTACAGAAAATCATGGTTTCTATTCTAAATGAAAGAAAATAAATTTTATGTAATGCCTATAGATCTTGGATAATATATACCCGATGATTAGGACAAGCTGGGTGATTAGAAGAATAAATTATGAAGATGAATATGGAGGATGGTATTAGGATTGGGATCAATTTTCAAGACCTAAAAATGATTTGATTTGATTAAGGTTGATTCTCTATACTTGTAACCTGATAGGCTAATGTTCCTAAGCGAGAGTTGATTGGAATTGATAACTATACTTAAGATAGGCTAATGTTCTTAAGCATGTTTGGATAAAAGATGAAATCAAATTCAGGTCTTGATTTTTGATTAGGAGATTATATTTGAAATGGATGATAGTGGATTAAGGATAAGGTCCCTAGATGAAATCTTTGGGTGATGATGAAAGGATCTAATATCATGTGTGAATGAGACTAAGACCTTAACCGAATTTTGATGTTAAAGTGATTATTTTTTATTAAGGATGGAGATTGGATGTATGGTTGAGATGGATCTAGATGGATAATAAATTATTATATTTTGGATGAGGATAGATGGATTGGATTAGGATTTGATTAGGATGGGATTAGGTTGATAATGTGAAATTAGATTAAGATGATGGTGAAGGATGGGGATTAAGGATGATGATGGATGATTAAGATGGAATAATTAGGATAAATGGGGCATGATCAGGGGTCCATAGTTAGGGTGATTAGGGATGATAATGATAACTTGATTATGGATGAATTAGATGTGATGATTAAAATGAGATAGGATGGATTAGAGAAATGATCTATGGATTAAATTATTGGGTATGATTAAGATAAAGTGGATAATTAGAATGATTATGGAAGATAATTATGATTAGGGTGAAAATTTAAGGATGATTATGAATGATTAAGATGCCTGGTGATTAGGATTAGAATGGGTAAATATATGAATGATCAGGATTAGAATGGTGATTATTAGAACATGATAATGAATGATTAGGAAGGGATGATTCTATGATGAATATGGTTATGGGTTATTAGGATAAGGTGATTAAAGATGATTAGGATGAGGGGGGATGCTTAGGATGAAAATAATAAAGAAAACTAGAGAATTCCATGTCCAACATAAAAATACAATTGGAAATAGATGATTTAAAGGAATTTAGGAAAAATGTTTGAAATAATTTTTAAAGTCACCAGGTTTTGTATCAAGCATATATGATCTCACATAAATATTTTTAAAGTGGAGTTTCAAATGTAAATTATGAAATCAAAGATTCTTGAACTAAATTAAGAAATCCATGTCATGGAACAAATTTATTTATACAATTCCAAAAATAAATGACCAAGCCTTTGTAAAAAACCCATTCTAAATCATGTCACATGTCTAATCAATATACATATATAAATCTAGATCTATAAAAAGTATGAGTGTATATATATATATATATCCAACCACACATGTACATATATCCAAAAAACAACTTAAAGCTCCTAGTACATAAAATCTAGATCCCCTCTCTTTAATTATCTTTAAAATATTTTCATGATCTTTGATAGTCAACCTCCACTTTTGTTTGGCATGTCCTCTTTTAGGTAATGTTACTAATTTTTTTTTTTGTTGCCAAAACTAAATGACTATAATGTAGAACCTTTTTTCTTGGTGTATAATCAACAAATATAATACCATTTTTATCTATCTTTATTTGTTGATAATATGTTCCTTCAATAACGATTGATCCAATGGGATACTCTTGTCCATCACCATCTATCATCGATTCCACCAATTTGCTTTTTGGTTGTGTACATCTTAGTAGATAGTAATCTAAACCTTCTGCATTGTCAGGATCTACAACAACAATGAAAATATCTCCTGTACACACACCACATACATAAAGTAAATACATTTAAGTTGTAAATATATTTTTAATATATATAAAATTTTATATATAAACATGCTTGAAACTTACTTAAACATAAAATATATTTAAATAAATTTTAACTAAATTAATCAATTTCCATACTTGTAACAACTAAATCAAATACACATTCGTAATTAGTTGAATATAGAGGATCATAGACATCGACATTGTCATCTTTAGCAAAAGGAGGCATTGATATTAATTGTTTCATTTCCCATTGTGAAACATACCCATCTCTAATATTCTCACATTGAACAATATTTGCATTGTCCTCAATGCAATCAACACAAAAATATGATTTTTCTCTCACATTAATTGCATAAGGCCTACTACTTCCCGTTGTCATGATTTGATGCAGACTTCTAATACCACACTACTGGATTTGACACCATTTTCTGATGAGCGTTCGTCGGTCGTTCGACAAATCTTTGTCGGAAGAGTGAAACAATGGCGAAAATCTTTCCGTCGCTATTTTTTTGTCGCAAGGCCAACGACAAATTAAACGTTGAAATAATGGCGAAGAATCGTCAGTCAACGACATCATGAAATACCTCATGATTTTGTCAGAATATTGATGAAAAATTTGTTTATCCACCGATGAATTACACCAAAAGTTCATCGCCGGTTCGACAAAATGGGCAAGCAATAGCGTCGAAACAACAGAAGACGTTCGTCAAAATTTTGACGAAATAGGCAAGTAGTAGCATTGAAACAACACCAAAAGTTTGTCGAATGTGTGACGAAATAGGTAAGTAGTAGCATCGAAACAACACTAAGAGTTCGTTGACTTTGCGACAAAATTAGCAAGGAGTAGTGTCAGAAGAACACCAAAAGTTCGTCGAAAGTGCGATGAAATGGGTAGGGAGTAGCGTGGTAGCAACGTCGAAATATCATCGGAAGGGTGACAAAATGGGCAGGGAGTTACAACAAAATCGTCGTCACAGCTATAGCAACTTCGTTGAGCCTTTCTGTTGATTCACAAGCAGGGTTGTCACCGCCGAAATTCGGCGACGGGTTAGCCAATTTTTAAAAAAGAAAAATATTCATGGAAATGTACCATTGCAGAGACTAAGGACTGATCATACATATAGATCAGATATTGGTTTGATGCTTCAAACGATGCATTTCTTATATTGAAAAGTGCATTACCTTATTGGAGCTTCTCTTTGTTTTGAGTATAGTTTAATATTCTCTACTTTAACAAGGCTAACCGCTGCGATAGGTGGTAGCTCATTTTGGCCCCTCACATCATCTCAATTCCCCATACCCAATCATATAACATTAATCATTGATTCATCCATTAATAATATATAACATTCATTCATTAACATATAACATTCATTAATTAACATATTCACATTTATTCATTAACATATAATATTCATTCTTTCAGTTTTTACATATTATCAAAAATATGGTTGTCATGATATCATTACAATCACTTTTTTTTTGTTTCTTTTTCAAAGCTACATAAAGTTGAAGTGGAGTATCATTTTCTAAATCAATATTGGTCCCCCCTTTAGTTGTTCTGCCCTCTACTTGTGATCTTAATGTACGCGTAGTCGTCTGCTCATGACATGGACACCGCTTCAAGGGGGATCTGCTGCAATAAGAAAGAAATGTTAAACTGATATGTTTTATTATTATTGTTACAAGTATTTGATTAATTAAAAGAACATTAGAGTGGTTCTCTTTACCTTATGGGTCCACATCATGTTCCTAAACTTTTGTTATAGATTCATGCTCAACATGTTGAACACCCTCTAAATCCTGATCTGTAGTTGAAACACGAAAGGTTACATTAATTAATACACCAATTGAAATTAAATATGTTTAAGAATATGAGGTGGTCCCACCTGATGGAGCCACATCATGTTCCTGGTCTTCTCTAGCCTGATCATGCTCAACACGTTGATCACGCTCTACATGCTCTAAAGTTGAAATACGAAAGGTTACATTAACTAATACACCAATTGCAATTAAATATGTTTAAAAGAACTTTAGAGTGGTCCTCTTTAATTCATGGGCCACATCATTCTCATCTTCTCTAGCCTGATCATGCTCAACATGTTAATCACGCTCTACATGCTCTAAAGTACAGGATGCACACCATGACCTTCATCTGCATGTTCTGCTCCACCCTCACCAAGCTGCATTCCAATGTCATGTGCGGTATTATCATTGCTTGAATGTTCAAAAAAATAGGCATGTAATTACTTTATGGTGAAAATTAATATTGAATAGACTGCACAAGTATTCAATTTTAAATAAACTTTATTGAGTTTATTTACCTGCATCATGTCGAATGTAGTGGAAGATTGTGTTTTCCTATTCAAGACTCTTAAGCATTCA
>VDFB02102759.1:43615-57580 GCA_007258455.2 Sequoia sempervirens | reverse complement strand
CTATCCCAAATCTTTTAACCTAGCTCTGATACCAATCTGATGGGGCAGGGTTGGATGAGACACTCACTATCCCATGCTCTAGGTCTCACCTTAGCAAACCCTTTGGTGTCACTCTCCACCTTCTTAACCTATAGGCCCTAATGCTTGTTAGGCACCCCTAGTTCTCTTGGACAACCCTACTACCATCTCCATTTCCCTAACCAATCCAATATTGGTGCTCTTTCTACCATTCTCTCCTTAGCCCTTAATCTTCCTAAAGGCTAACTAAAACTCCAAGCTTCACTAACTTGATGCAGGGGTGTGTGATTTTTTCCATGGCCTCAAAACCATCCCTCTAGGGTTCTTGAACATCCACCAACCACCAATTCTCCATCGCTCTCTCCAAACCCTACTCTAGGGTTTAAAGAGGGCTACTAGCCCTTGAGCCCCAATTAGGCCTCCTAACCCGAGAAAATAGGCTTAAACCCCAATATTTCTAAAGAACGTCACAAACTTCCTTTGGAGACCCTAGTTCATTTTCATACCTCTCCAATATTTTTGAGGTTTTAGGCTCTCACTATCCGTACACAGGCGTAACCCTCATTTTGTAAGAATTAGGGCTTTTTTAGGCCATTTTCTGACCTCATAGTGAACTGTTAGCATTTTTCCATCACCAAATGGACTGGTGAAGCCTCTTCCTTCTTGCCAAACCTTTGTAAGGCCTCCTGCATCCACCACACACCTGGGTTGCTAGGGAATTGACACCCCTGCAACGTTAGGGCTTGGTTTTCACTGTCTTTCCTAACCAGGCACAGTCAAGCTCGCCTAGGAGAAGACTTTTCCCATGACACCTTGCCTCCTACAGACTTCTAAACCTAATATATTTACAGGAATGGAGCTTAGCCTCATCCCCCATGGACTATACACCAGGTATAGTGGAAGACAGAGGTCTAAGACTCCATGATTAACAGCCTATTGGACTGATCAATAATGGAAAGAAACAAAACCTACTAAGAACAAAGCTAGGAAACGATGCAACAACACCACAAATGACCACACAAAGCTTGTAAAGTAAATACCACATGTGCCACACACTGCTCAGTGCTTGGAACCCTCCATTAACACACTAACAAGAACTAAAAACCAGAAAATTGCAAGAACTTCATTGCTTTTCCATATGCACAGTAAACTCCAAAAGATACAAAGCTTCTTCCAACCTCAATTCCAGTTCGAGGTCCCTCTTTTAAAGGTTCATAAGTGGTTACATCTTCCCTTGGTCGGACATAACCACCCCATTAGGCCAAAATTGCACAAATGCAACATTTTGGCTTTATTTCCCAAATCCTAGTGATTCCTAGTGGAAACAAATTGTGCAACTCATTCAATCTACCATAAGCTACTGATCAACCTTCACCCTAACATCTTCTAACACCTCTAACTCAAAATTAAATGGTCAACATGACCTTAAAGTATTAAGACACAAAATTTCATCCTAGGCTTCCAAATTTGCCTAGTGCTACCTAATGCTTCCTACCTAGGTGCTCCTGCACCAACAAGCTTTCTCTGAAAGTGATTTTGAATCACCACACTAAGGTTAACTAGCTAAGTTTTTTATTTAATTGTAATCTACTGCAAAGTTTTTACTAGTTAACCCTTTTAAAGTGTTTTAATTATAAATAGAAATATATAATTATAAAATTTAATTAAAAAACCTAAAGAAAGGAACTATTATCAATTATAAAAAAATGAGAAATGAAAATCATAATTTAAATATATAATAGAAAATATATAAAAAGAGGAACATGGACCCAAAAATTGAAGCTCTCTACTATGGATGCAAGCATTTTGTGTGGATTATGGTGAATCATGTTGTCATCCCCTACAAATGAAAATTTGAAAATACGACTGCTAAAAAAGTTATCACCTACACACACAACAAAGAAAAATATGGAAGTATGACAAAAATAACAATGTTTTGGATGATAAACTAATTGTAAAGCACACTATTCTAATGTAAGGAATTTATGAAATGAAAAGGAAATAAGCGAAAATGATGTCACCAAAATAAATTATAAATTTAACACTTCTTCCTCAATGCAAAACCTACAACACATGAAAGAAAGAAAAAATGTTTTGTGGTTGTTTAGGGATTTCCCTTAGTCAAATCCTTGTACATTGGTCTTTTGACCTCCACAACAACCTAGTTTTTGATACATTTTTGGAAATAAAATGAAAATTCTATACTAAATTAAATTGAAAGAAAAAATAGCAATAATATTATAAAATTATCCTACATAACAAAGTTGTTAGCACCCAAGAAGCAAAATTAGAAGAATTAAAACAAAGACAAAATATTGGAGCAAACACAAGAACAAAATCATCTCTGATACTTGAAGTAATGAATATAAATGATATTGGCCTATAGAAAATTATTCCAAATCTCCATGAACATAATGATCAGAATGAGAACTTTCACATGCAAGTAATATTGGTAAAATCTTAAAGAATCAACAATGCAAATAGTTGGTTGTTCATTGGTAGAGCTTGAGATATTTTTTTAAGTGCTAGATTATGCGTATTGGGAGAAAATAGTTTGAAAACTATTCAAAGAGGAGCCTAAGGAAATGATAACCAATTATAATCTACCCAATATGGTTATCTTTCATGGTTGAACCTTATATAAGGAAATGAAATGCTCAAAATGGTCATTGGAATAATGAATTATTGTGGAATTCCAGTGCATCACACTAATATTTGCAGGTAGCATAAGTGTTTGGACAATTTAGACTAAAAAAGAATCAATGAGCTATGGATAATAAAAGGATTAAGAAAATTACATCAATGTAGTGCTAACATATTGAAATCTAGATGACGCAAACTAACACACCAATGTGAGAGGAAAATACAATATGAAATTGCAAGGGTATGCAATTTTTGATATTACAATTTCTTCATAGATAAGGAGACCTACCTAACCAACATTGTAAAATGTTGGCTAAAGGTTCCTAAAAATAAAAAATCTCAATTGTCCAAAAATTTATATAGGTCTCATTTAAATGAAGACATCTTAGATATGGTCACCCTATTGAATAAAATTATGAGGCATTAGGAGACAAAATTCCTTCCATTAATAGATGTCGAGCTTCATCACTGTAATCTACTATGGTTAACAATTTATTAATTGGGGAAAGATAGAGAATGATAATTTGCACAACCAACTGATGATTTTCAAATAAGCTAACATTTTTATGACATTTTTTTATGTAATTACAAACATGAAATAATAGACTAGTCTACAAACTCATCGAATATATGATGTCACCATATAGATTTATGATATTTATCCACAAATTCACTTGGAAGTCATCAATAAGGATTTCAAAAGGGTAAATGATTCCATTACAATACTAACAATTGAGGAGTTGGATGACAATATCAAGGTTAGGATATCACCCAAGGTAGTAAACCTCATCACAAGTATGAATTCTATTTCATCCATTTTGAGGTTTACCTATATCAAAATTGAAGGTTTTGAAGGTGCCCCATACAAATGACCTCATTATGTGAGTGGCCAAATTTTCCTCATTGAAGTTTATAGATAAATTGGGACAATAAACAAGAGGTGTAAAGAAAGGAACAAAACATACATTCCCTTCTTGATTGTCTTAAGCTATTGCATTTGTAGAACCCCCACTAATTCCCAAAGTGTTGAGAAGTCTCTTTATAAGGTTACCATGCATTTATATGGAGGAAGGTTTTCTTTTGACAATAAGAAAATTGTCAAAGATAACTTGAATATTGGGTCGAGTTATGCTCATGCTTCTCAATTGGAATAATTTTGGGAGGATTGTCAAGATAACTTTGAAGTAGATGAAGGAGAGATTAGGTGAGATTAATTGTGGAAGAAGTGAAATATTTTAATTTGATTTGGTATATAAAAGTATTGAAGAAGATGGCATTGACATGGTGGACCCAATTTTCACCTCTACCATCCAAGGACAACCACTAATGCCCATCAATTGGGATAATAAAGAGGTCAAGGAAATTTGAGAAAGGACACTCTTTTTAATTCAAAATAAAAAGAGGTGGTTAAATGTCAAGGTTGTTGAATATACTTTCACAAAGTCACTTTCCAAAGACCACAAACCAAGGAGGCACCAGAAAAATGATAGACATGGTGAGACTTTTTTAACTTAGACCTTTCCATGAATTTACATTACAATGTCAAAATCAAATATAGTTGGAGGGGGTGATGAAGAAGCCTCAGAAAGGGGGTCAATTTCAAAGAAAAATTACAGAGGAGGAGATACTAATCCCAAGAAGAAGCTAGATATTAAGAAACCAACAACTCTAATCGGGTTGAACATTGAGGCTAGCTCTTAAATTCCTATAGATCCCAAGTAGTATCCCATTGTTCCCAATCCTTCTTTACCTCCACTTCCTCCTCCATCACATACACTCACACCTTCTCCTTCTCATCCACCATCTCCACCTTAGAACCCCCCCTCCATCTCCACAATAAATTGAAACATAGTTAAACACTACCCCAAAGGTCATTCTCCTACCTATCATTGCTTTATCTTCCTTGAGTCCTAAAATAGGATCCATAACCTTCCCTTCACCATGGTTAAAGGAGATGGTTGTTAAAAAGAGAAAACGTACCAATGTGATTGATCTTGGATTTGAAGTAGTTGTAAAGTTTCTGCAAATATTTCCTTAGTTGGAGAAATCTCATACTACTTCAAGGCTAATGATTGATCCTTCTTCTAAAGCACAAATTGTAAAAATTGTTAAGCCTATTGATGATAAGAATAAAGAGGATACGATGGACCTTTGGCCTAGCTACACATGAAAGTGACATTCATAATTTCAAGGTGTCGGATACCAAGTTAGTAGTGAGAACTGAAAAGGAAAAATAAATAAGAGAGAAAATAGAGGAATAGGTGCGAGTTTTTACCTAATAAATCAAATCAATTGTTGATACATCCCCACAACCTATATATACATTAACAATAGTTTCTTTAAGCATTTCATTGGACATGTAAGCAAAGAGACTAGAGACGTAAGCAAAGAGACTAAAGACATAAGCAAAGAGACTATGAAAAAGATCAATAATACTAAGCTATGGTAGGCAACTAGATCATGGTTTGAACAAATCACCTTGGATAGCCTCAAATTCATTAAGGAAGCTATGAAATTATATAAGAAAACAAAAGAAAATAGAAAGGAGATAGACATAGAAATATAAGTTTCCAAGGAGAGGGCGAGATGGAAAATTGTAACTAGGGACCTCCAAGAGAGCCAAAATAGATGTTAATATTCTCCTCTCTAAAATTGTTTTCAACTCAATGGTTCAAAATCATGGAGTGGAAGCTATTTTTTTTAAGAAATCAATAATGAAATTTAAAAGACTTATAAAGTCATGCAATCCATTAAAGTTTGACATTCAAGAAAATTGTTTATCTTTTGATTCTAACATTCTTAAAAAATATGAAATTGAACTTGTTGATAATCTTTATGTTAAAAAGAGCTTCAAGAGAATGGTCACGAAAGAGCTCTTCAAGAAAGAGACTCTAGATTTGAATGGGATGAAGAAACTCAACAATATATCTTCTTTGTTGATAAATTGCCATAAGGATATGTTGATTTTCCTTAGGCAGGTTGAAGAGACTACTGATGCTTGACAACTTGGACTTTTTTTTTGTGTTAATACAGTTATAGTAGGGAGCAAGCTTATAGCACCAATGGTCAAACAATTTAAAGATTATAGAGCCAAATATTCTCCACAACAACTACAATCTCTAACATTAGAAACTACAAAGGAGCAAATTGTCATCTCAAAAAAATTGAAGACTTCTACTTTTCTTCTATGTTTCCATTACTTTATCAAACTTTGTAACTTAAGTAATTTATTATGACTTAATAAATTGAACTTTATTTTATAACTCAAAAGAGAAAAGTAAAGTTTATTTCATTTTATTATATTGTAATTTTAAAATTAGTTGCAAGTTAGTTATAGGAGGAAAGACCCACATATATATGACTTATTGGTTAAAAAAGGATTTTTTTTATTCATGCAAATTATACATTGAGAAAAAGAGGCATTGGGCTTTTATTTTTGGAATACAATAAAGAGAACATTAATGGTCTATAAGCCATGGTGTTTCCTTTATATTGCTTATTTTTCTTATTCTAAACTAATAGCCATCTTAAAAATATTCTTTGGTTATGTAGTGAATATCATATATCCACAATTTTTTTGTTCAAATTTACTATGTAAAATTGAGTGAGAAAAATAGCCTTTCTGATCTTTGTGTCTGAAATTTCCTTTTGAATATTCATTTTCTTATGCCAAGTAATATTCTCTCCTTTCTACTTAGTTGCATCATTTTTCAACAAAAAATTATTATAAAAGTTAGGAATCTTTACGTGTATGCCTATATTAAATATCCATATTGATTTTCTTGAGGAACCAAATTCCTAGTTTTATATTAGATCTTCTAGGGTTTCTCCATTTTAGTTTAATTTAAATTTTTTCTTCATCTTTCCTACTTTGTGGTTAAAATTATGCCCCAAAAATATAAAACTCTATCATACAATGGAGTTGTCCTCCAAATGTAAAGGAAAATTGTTAATTTAATAATAGTTTATCCAACTATTGCAAGTTTTATCACTATCCCATAATAGAGTGAATAATCAATATTTAAAAATAGTAGCAACAAAATCATTTGCTAACACCTACACATTTTGGGCCACTCTTAATAGGGTAAATCTATGATATTGTACATGCTTGTCTTGAAACCAAGCTATGCAAGCTAGAAACTCATTAGTAAGATATAAGTGACATCACCATGTTGAAGACCAAACACACACTCAATTTAATCTAGTTTGTCCTATTGCCTTTTGAATAACCATATTACACATTTGATGCTAAGTGACTTTCTTTTCATATTAATACTTTGTTCTCCATGGACTAAGATGAATAAGGGAGGGTGACCATTAACTATTTGACGTTTAAGTAGAGTGTCACTAATTGTGTACCCTTTTATTAATAGTAGAGGATGGATAAAGTTTTTTATGCATAGTACAAAGGGAGTCGAATGTCAACCAACATCCTCTTTAGTACTTATTGATTTAGTAAACATGATATGATTATGAAGAATAGATTATATTAAATCTTAAACATGACATGCTACAATTATGTTATTCAATGTCAAGTACTTGATAAATTAAAATACCAAGGCTATGATATTACATAACACAATAACAATGATAATAATATTTTAATTTTGTCATCTTGATATAAATATAGGAAATCTTGCACACCATCAAAGTGGGAAATCATTGGTTCTGAAAGTCACATGCAAGCATTATGTTCATTATTCTTAGCTAAACAACTTGTTTAGATGAGGATTGCCTCTAAGAATATCCAACTCCTGGCTCTTTGATATAATCATTCTTCAATTCATGTCATTATGAGTAGGGAATATATTTTTCCTATGTATTAATAATGCCCTCTTTTGCACTTAAAATTGCTCATCTAGAGATTATTGTGGGTTTGATTCATGATTTGGGTTATGAGAATAGAAAGGATAATGAAGTCAAGTTGATTGGAAATGGCGTATGCAACTTCGAGCCGTGCTAGGGCACCCGAGCCCTAGCCCGTGACTATTTCTTGTTTGCTTTGTGCGTTATGGGGGGTGTTCTTGGTGTCGCTTGGGGGCGGAGTTTACTTTCTTCCTCTTAAATCTTTCCTGCGGTGGCTGCATTCTCTTTTTAGGCAGTGTTTCCTTTTGGCGCTGGGGTCTCCAATCCCTATTTCTTGTGGCCACGCACTTGGGGCTGCGGCTATGGTGAGGGCTCGGGCCTGCAGTGGGGTGGAGGTGGTGTGTTGAAGGTTTTTTGGGGGTTCCGTGAGCAGGGAGGCCCCATCCTTTGGGCTGTGTGGTATTCCTTTCGGAGGTGGGGTCTAGCCTTATACGCTGCCCTCCTTTTGTCTTGTGTGGAGTGTGATTGGTGAGTGGGGTTGTTGTCCCCACTCCCTAAAGTGGAGCTTTGGGTTGTGTGCCTGTCTCGGGCCCTCAGTTTTAATGGATCTTGGCAAATTGTTTGGGGTTTCGCCCCCAATGGATTTTTGCTTTGCAATTGGTGCCAAGTCGTCTTCCCAGGATGTGAAGATTTTTTATAATAATTTATTTTCTTTGGATTCGGGAGCTGGTAGAATGGGATCGTCTGGTGGTTCACGCATTACGAAGATCAATGGGTGTCTGGAATGTTGTAAAGAGAGGCCAAAGTTGGTTATCCCGCTGGAGATGATTGCGGAAGACATTGATTATTACTTGGGTCACTCTTTATTGTGCAAGTTTATGGGGATGCGTATCTCGTTCCAATTCCTGGAGTCATGGGCCCAACGGACCTGGATGCCAGAGGGCAAGATGGAGCTCATGTTGCTGGCAAATAACTATTTCACGGTAACTTTTAACTACATGGCAGATCGTATTAGGGTCTTTGAAGGAGGCCCTTATTTTTATAACCAGATCGGGCTATTTATTAAACCTTGGCATGCGGGATTTGATCCTTCTGAGGAGATTCCAACTCACGTTCCAGTGTGGGTTCGGCTCCCTCGTTTTCCTATGGAATGTTGGCAGGATGATGTTCTGCACCTGTTAGCCTCGATGCTTGGAAAGCCGGTGGGCTCTATGCAACAGACTCAAGTTAAAAAGGTGATGAATTTTGCTCGTATTTATGTCAAAATTGATTTAAGTAAGCCATTACTAAATTTTGTGGATATGTGTGCAGGTCCTTATTCGTGGTTGCAACAATTGGATTATGAAACTCTTCCTTTTCGCTATCGTCTTTGTCATGAATATGGTCACCTGCTATGACGATGTCCAAGGGCTAGGCCTTCATAACCCCAGTCTTCTCAACCCCCTCGCAACCCCCCCAGGGATGACAAGGGGAAGGATCCCATTCTAGGTGAAGTGGTTGGTGCAGATGGCTACGTTCCTGTCAAGGCTTGTCACAGGAATCGGGGTCAGAAGAGGACCTTGATGGAAAGACAGGATGGAGACACCTTTAATATATTTGAGATTTTAGATGATCTCTGCCAGCAGGAAGTGAACCCAGGCTTGGTGAATGTGACTCAGGATGTGTTGGTTTCTGGGCAGGAGGGTCTTTTGGTTGAAGCTACTCAGGTTATGCAGGATGTAGGTACTTTGCAAATGGAAACTGACCTTCAGATGGACGTTAGAGTGGAGTCGGTTCCTATGATTGAAGGGAAGAAGGGTGTGGGGGATGGATCTTCTCTAGTCATGAAAGCAGGTTCTGACATGGTTAAGAATAGCAAGTCTCCTTCTCAGTTGGGTCTCCTTCAAAAGGACCCAAAAAAAGGGGTGGGGGAGAAATCCTCCAAGCTTGGTAGAAAAAAGGATTTGGAAAAGATTAAATTAATAGGGGAGACTTTGGTGGAGTCGGGGTCTGTTAAGACCTTGGATTCTCATTTCTCATGTCCCTTGAAATGATTGTTTTGTCTTGGAATGTAAGGGGCTTGAACAGTGGCCCTAGACAAAAAGTTGTTCGTGCATTGATTAGAAGTCATTCTCCTGATGTTCTTTTCCTTCAGGAGACTAAGTTATCAGTTGAGTGTATGTTGGGGTTGATGCCTAAGCTTTGGGGAAGTGGCGAGTGCCAATGCATTGGGGCTCTTGGATCGGCTGGGGGAGTGGCTTGTCTATGGAACCCTCACAAGATTCGCCCTCTTTGGTGGATGTCTTTTAAGTCTTCTTTATCTATGAGTGCCTCTTGTTTTGAGACTGGGGAGTCTATACTCTTCTCTAATATCTATGCACCTGTTGAGATTCAGGGTAAGCAACTTTTGTGGTCCCATATTAGGTTTTTTCGTAGCATGGCGCCTTACCTTCTGTGGATTGTGGCTGGGGATTTTAATGCCATTTCTGAGCTCGCTGAGAAGTGGGGTGGTATTGCCAGATTGGAGGCTTCTACACTGCTTCTTCAGGATAATATTGCGGCTTTGAATCTTGTTGACATCAAGCCCACCAATGGTCAGTTTACTTGGAACAATCGAAGGGTTGGGGAGAGTTGCATTGTAGAGCGTCTGGATCATTTTTTGGTTTCCTATTTCTGGGTTGGTGGTTGGTGGTCCTCTAGCTCTGAAATTTTGGATTGGCGGGGCTCAGATCATTGGCCTATCAAGCTTTCCATTACTTTTGCTCATGTGCCCCGGTCTCCTTCTTTCAAGTTTTAGCTTATGTGGTTGTGTGACCCCTCTCTGCATGGCCATGTCACTAATTGGTGGAGGTATGGTAGACCTACTTATGGTACGTCAATGTATACTTTTGCTAAGTTATTGCAATTTGTGAAGTACTAGCATAAACATTGGAACCGTTGGTGCTTTGGAAACATTTTCCATGAGAAGAGTGTTGCTCAGGTTGAGTTGGATAGTATTACAAGGGTGATCAGGGAGGATGGGGTAACTGAAGATTTGCTTCGGGAGGAGGCTAGGGCTTTGAAGGCACTGGAAGAGTGTGAGCTGCGGGAGGAAGTTTTTTGAAAACAAAAGGCTTAGATCGAGTGGCTGCAGGAGGGTGATAAGAATACTAATTTCTTCTTCAATTCGGTGAAAGCCAGGAGACATGGCAATTCTATCTCGGTTCTGGTGAATGACAGGGGGAGAATCTTTCCTCTTTTCAGGAAATCTCGAGTGAGGTTGTGTAGTTTTTTGCTTCCTTATTCAGGGAAGACTCACAGGGGGGTCGCTTGAGGAAGCTCAGGTTCTTTCCTATATTCCACCTAAGGTTTCTAGGGAGATGCAGGTGCATCTTATGGGTGACATTTCTTTGGAAGATTTGGAGGGGATTGTGTTCCAGATGAAGAAGGGGAAAGCTCTTGGCCCTGATGGCTTCCCTATTGAATTTTTTCAGGAATTATGGGATATTATCAAGATGGACTTATTGGCAGTTGTTCAAGAGTCATAGAAAAATAAGCAGATGTTGCATGCTCTGAATTCTACCTTCCTTGCTATCATCCCCAAGTGTGAGGGGGTAGATAAGTTAACTCAATTTCACCCTATTTCCTTGAGCAATGTGATTTATAAAATTATATCTAAATTGATTGCTGATAGGCTGAAAAAGTGGCTTATTGTGCTAATCTCTGAGGAACAGAGTGGTTTTGTGGCGGGAAGGAAAATTCTGGATGGGGTGGTTATTGCAACCGAGACCATTCACTCTATGGCTATCTCCAAAGATAAGGCGATGTTCATCAAGCTGGATATGGCTAAGGCTTATGATAGAGTTCGGTGGTCCTTCCTTCGGAAGGTGCTTGGTGCTTTTGGGTTTGGGGAAGACTGAATTCAATGGGTTATGAGTTGTGTTACCTCAACCTCGTTCTCAGTTCTTATCAATGGTGAGCATTTTGAGTTCTTCGGTGCCTCTCACAGTTTGCGTCAAGGAGACCCCCTCCCTCCTTATTTATTTCTTCTCCTTGTTGAAGGTCTTGGATGCTTGTTGAGAAGGAATGTGGAGTTGGGTCTCATTCAGGGATGGAGGTGGGGAGGGGATTTTCCTCCGCAGTCTCATTTATAGTTTGTGGATGACACTGCTCTTATGGGTCTGGCTACTATTAGAGAAGCTTCAAATTTGCGCAGGGTGTTGGATGTTTATCTTACTACTTCAGGATAGCTAATTAATGAGGATAAGTCATCCATATTCTTCTTCAATACTTCGGAGCCCATTCAGAGGCGGATTGCTCATATCTTGCAATTTCAAATTGGGGCTCTCCCTTTGACCTGCCTTGGTATTCCTATTTCGGTGGGAAGGCTGCCCAGGGGTTCTTGGCAGAATTTTCTAGACAAATTTCGCATGAGAGTGAATCATTGGATGCACAGGTGGCTATCTTTTGCTAGTCATGTTTAGTTACTCAAGTCTGTGGTGCAGGCCCTCCCCATTTATCGTTGCATGATCCAGGTGGCTCCTATGGGTTTTGTTAAGGAATTAGACTCCTTAACAAGATAGTTTTTATGGGCTGGTAGCTTGATATCCTCTAAATGGAGTCTTGTCAGATGGGATGTTGTTTGTAGCCTGAAGCAGTTGGGTGGTCTTGGATTAAGGCAGTCTGCTGTGTCTGGGGTGGCGTTGGCTGCTAAATTGTATTGGCGGTGGTGTGTGGAACAGCATCAGATCTGGGCCCGAATTTTATCCCATAAGTATTTCCCCGGGATCCCTTGGATGGATATTCCTCGTTATCGCCTTGTGGGGAAAGGTTCGGTGATTTGGGGTACACTAAAAAAAGGGGTTGCACTCATCAAGGAGGGCTTATTTTGGATTTACAAAAGAGGGGCAGAGGCACATTTTTGGACCGACTCTTGGGATGGTTTCCCTCCCATTGTTTCTTAGTTTCCTAATTTATTGACTCTGTGTCAGAGGTTCCTGGAGGCTGGTTGGTCGAGGGTGAGTGACTTTAAGTCCTTTTCGTCTCATGGTTAGCTGGAGGAGGTGAGATGGAAGAACCCTGAGGAGTGGCCCGCGGTTGGTATGGAGGAAGAGTTTGCTGAGCTTCATAATATCCTTGTCAATCGATGGTGTAGTTCCCTCCCGGATGGGGATGTTTTGGCCTGGTCTCCTAATCCTAAGGGTGTCTATACTGTCTCTTCAGGATATCAGGGGTTATTATCCTAGAGGTTGGATGCTGTGGAGGTTCACTAGTGGAAGTATGTGTGGAACAAGTTCTCTTGGCCAAAGTGCAACTACTTTATTTGGACTTTGGCATGGAATAGATGCTTGACTTGGGATAATATTAGGAAGAGGGGGTTCCAAGGACCTTCTATCAGTGTTTTGTGTGGAGCTAGAGAGGAGGATTCATCTCACTTGTTTTTTCGCTGCTCATTTGTTGTGCATCTTTGACATTCTTGGTGGGGTGTCTGGAAAAGCCCATGTGTTCATGCCTCTTCCCTGGTGGATTTTTGGAGTAGTTTGGGTAGACCTCCTGCTTTGGCTTCCTTTTTGCAAGTTGTGTGGTATGTTGGACCTACTTTCATGCTATGGTAGATCTGGTTGGAACGGAATCGTCAAATTTTCTGTGGCGAAAAGTTGTTAGTCCAACAAATTTGGCAAAGAATTTTAGGTATGATTCAAGAGACTATAGAGGCTAAGTGTGAAGTGGAGTTCCCTTTGGAGAGACGAGATGCTGAGATGGTGGATAGATTGGGGATTCAGGGATTGTCTATGGCATATGCTTGTGTCAGGAGAGGAAGGAGGGTGAGAAAGAAAGTTCAGAGGATGGGAAGATGGTTGCCCCCTCTAGTTGGGATTTTGAAGATAAATACTGATGGTTCCTCAAGAGGCAATCCTGGGCCTGCTAGGATTGGTGGTGTTGGTAGGGATTTTTTTGGCTCAGTGATTTTCTTCTTTGATGTTCATGAAGGGATGCAGACTGTCAACCTTATGGAAGGTTTGGTGATCCTCTACGCTTTGGAAAGGGCTTATGCTTTGGGGTGGCGCAAGGTGATCTGTGAATCTAATTCACAGGTTCTAGTTAATTTAATCAATGATCGAAAGGTTTTTGATGTTAGTTGGCAGTTGGCCAGGATGGCGCAGCAGGTTCTACAAATTAGCTCTTTGATGGAGTTGGTGTCTTTTGTCCATATTCTGAGGGAGTGGAATAGGGCTGCTAATTGTTTGGCCAAGTGGGCTTATGAGCATTTAGATGGTCAAAAGGTTGAGGAGTGGGAGCAGGTTTCCCCTGAGCGTCGTCATAAATTGGAGGGGATTCTTGTTGAAGATGTAACTAATAATGAACTGGGTTGACGTGGCTCTGGCTTTGTTTGGCCGTTTCTTGTTAGCTTCTGGGGCTATTGCCCTTTTGTCTTGTATTGCTCTTTCTTGATTTTCAATCAAGTTTTTACCCCCTTTTTTATTAAAAAATAAATTTAAAAAATTGCTTATCTAGAAGTTAAGTCAATCTCTCTAAAGT